>QEOT01005505.1:199364-225295 GCA_003123785.1 Pterocarya stenoptera
AAAAAAAAAAAAAAAAAAAAAAAAAAAAAAAAAAAAAAGAAAAAAAGAAAAAAGAAGATTTAAAAACTTTTGGTCAACTTAGTTTAAACAAGGCAAGGTCAAAGTCTTAAGACTAACCAAGCCAAAATACTTGAAAAAATTGACCAAATCCTTTACGATTTACAAAAAGTAAAAACTGAAAACACCAAACTTTCTGCTAGTAATACTACTTGTTGGGACTCTTCGTCATTTGTTGGGTAAGCATCTTACTGATGATTCAATACAAACCATTAGAAATGTTGTTAACCATGATGATGATGGATTATACTACTATAGGTTAGGGTATCCCTAATAGTGCTAACACTCTGATTTAAACTGTTCATAAACATTTTATTGTCACCCCTTCTTTTTCTTTTCTTTTTTTTTTCTTTTTTTTGGAGAAAGACGGTGGCAAGTCCGAGCTTTATTGAAAACCCTCACTTTTGGTGGAGGAATACCCTGATTACAATATAACCTTATTATCAATCAATTTCAAACAATAAATTCCAAAGAAAACAATCCCCCAATTAAACCAACTACAAACATAACCTATTGTCCCCGTACATAAGGAAGCCCTACCTTATCAGTCTTCATGAGCCCCTTCACATAATGAGGAAGGCCCCCATAATCCATCCATTGTTGGGACACCCCATCCGCACCCTTCTTTGCCAAAAAATTCGCCACAACATTCGCTTCTCTATATATATGCCGAATAGAATAATTAATTTGAGACAAAATATGCATTATCCCATCCCAAAAATCTTCTAAGTACCGTACACCACATCTAGCTTGCTTAATCTAGTCTACCACTAACATTGAGTCCATCTCTATTTCCAGCCAACTCATTCCCATCCTTGTACATATATGTAGTCCATGTAGCAAGGCTTGAATTTCAGCAGAATTGTTTGTACCTTGCCAATGCATATGTGAAAAAGCCATACAAAGCTCTCCTTTATGATTTCTCAATATTCCACCTACGCCGATTCTTCCAGGATTTCCAATGCAGCAACCATCAACATTAATTTTATACCAATGTGGTTGTAGTTTACTCCAACTCACCAATTGAATATTGAAAATCTGTGGCAATCGAACCGGAATATTCAGCCCCTTCAAAATATTTTCATATACAATGGATAGCTTCTTGGCTTCTGTAAGTTTCATTGCTACACACCCCATCCAAAATTTAATTGGTTGCCATGTACCTTCAATAGACACAGACTTCCCTTTCATTCTAGCAGCATATCGCCAGTTCCACAACTCCCATGTGACAATAGATGGCAACACACCTATAAGAGACCCCACATGAGAACTCCCTTTTGCTCTTCGAAACCATTGCTCCACAATTTCCCTCCAGCTTCCCAACCTTACTCTCATTCCAACTGATCTGTACATTTCTTCCAATCGGCTCGTGCAAAGCCACCTGTGGCCAATACATGATTATAGTCCTCATACTTCCCTTCCACACAACAATCACATTTTGACACAGTAGGAATTCCTACTCTTCTCAAACGATCATCCACACTTAAACAATCATTATAAGCCTTCCACATAGCGATGGAGATTTTTTTCAGCACCACAGCATGCCACACCCAATCTGACCATGGCACTGCTAAAGCTTTAACTCTAATGCAATCCCATGCCGACTTGGTGCTGAACATTCCAGAGTTTGTTTCTTCCCATAAAAGTAAATCCTCACCTGCTTTTTTCCTTCCCAACATCTCCAATATTTCCTCCAACTTCTTCACCCCAACTAGCTGAGCAATTTTTTCTTGATCCCATCCATCCTCCACTGACACTTCCAAAACTTTCAGATCAGCACTACCTACCATACTCATTTGCTACCCGAATTCAGCCATTTATCTTTCCAAAAGAAAACATCACCTGGCTTAATTTTCCAGCATGTGTGTTGTAGGACATCTAGAAGACACCGAGCAATTATCTTCCAGGTACGAGTACCACAGTTTGCTTCAACCAAAGACACATGCCTAGATTAAACATACTTTGCTCTAAAGAACTGCGCCCAAAGTGACTTCTCTAAGATGAGACTCCATGCTAGCTAGCTTCATATGAAGAGATTTTTTAACCTCTTGGAAGCTTCGGATACCAATACCACCTTCTTTCGTAGGCCTACAAATCTTGCCCCAAGCCATCCATTTTTTCTTTTCTTTCCCATCAGAAACACCCCAGAAAAATGTGCTTAATAGTCGATTCAAACGAGAGATGACTGCCTTTGGAACACTACAACATGCTAGCAGGTGCATAGGTATGCTCATAAGTACATGGCGAAGAAGAAGAACTTGAGCACCTTTAGAGAGAATTTTATGCATCCAGCCTCCAATCTTATTCCTTACTCTTCTAATAAGCTCCTCAAAATAAATAATCTTCCAATCGGGGCCCCCATATATTTAATAGGAAAATTACCTTGGCCTTAACACTGCCCTTCTTTGTTGAGGCGAAATAAGTTTAGAGAAGAAGATACACGATTTTTCCTTACTCACAACATGTCCAAACCACTTCTCATACGTACTAAGGACTTATGTAATCCTCCTTATGGACGATCTGCTACCATTAGAGAAGATCACACTATCATCTGCATATAGCAAATGAGAAATATGTGGAGTGCCTCTGGCTTGTGAAAATGCACCAATCCTACCCTGAGCAAACTGCTTCTTCAAGAATCTTGTCAAAACTTCTTCTAATACAATGAAAAGATATGGAGACAAAGGACCCCCATGTCGTAATCCTATACCACTTTTAAAGAAACCTTTAGCCATTCCATTCATTACCACTGAGAACCAAGGGGTTGTTACACATTGCCTAAGCAATTGACATACAACCAGCGAAAAACCAAAGGATCTCAACACATGAAAAAGAAAATCCCATTCCATACTATCATACGCCTTGGCCATATCTATTTTAAGCATCACATTCCCACCCTTGCGAGGCTTATTGATATTGTGAACCATTTCTTGAATAAGACGAATATTCTCAAAAATATTTCTCCTAGGAATAAAAGCACCTTGCTCAGTAGAAATGATTCTAGGCAATATAGAAGATATCGATTTACCATAAGTTTAGAGCATAACTTATACGCCACAAAACAAAGACTAGTCGGACGGAACTTATCAAAACCAGTAGGGCTTTCCATCTTAGGAATAAGCACTATAAACGACGCCGTGTAGAATCTCGAAAATGAATTTCCTCAGAAGAAATCTCAAACTGCTTCCACCACATCTGCTGCCACAATCTCCCATCAAGTTTGAAAAAAACCAACTCCAAACCCATCAGGCCCCCGGCTACTATTAACCGGTATAGAGAACATCACATCCTTAATTTCCTGAGGCATGGGCAACTGAGAAATAAAATCATTATCGACGTCTAATACCACCGGCACCACCAATTCTGATAAATCCGGTAAGTAGTCCTTAGGTCTTGACTCCATAAATGCCTCAAAGTACTGAACTTCCGCATTATGGATGGTCTTGACTCCATTTTCCACCCACCTTTGCTTGGCCTATTGCGCAAGATAATACTCTTCCCTTTGAAGCCAAACTGGCAACTCAAGCTTTGACACCAGCAAGTCACTTTCTACATCCTCTGAATAATTCTCCTGAAGAGAACCATCCAACAACTCAATCCTGTCCTCCAGATTTTTGATCTGTACCCCAGTAAAACCAAAAACCTCTTTATTCCACACTCGCAAAACTGCTGGAAGCTTTTTCAACTTCGTGGCCAAACTCCATAAACCCGAACCCACCACCTCCATATCCCACGCTTTTGCAACACATCGCAAGAAATCATCATGCATCGTCCACATTTGCTGAAACTTAAACATAGATGGGCCATACCTAGCAAGCGATGATTCACTTCAAATAACTAACAAAGCATGGTCAGAAGAAGTCCTAGCTAAATACTTCGTTGAAATATTCGGATAGCCTTCCAAACAAGCCACATTCAGCAAAGTGCGATCCAACCGTGCCCACCTTCGAGTCTTTCCCGCATGACCATTGCAACAAGAAAAAGGCCTTCCTAAGTGCACGAATTCGCTAAGCCCACAACTATCAATATAAGAGTTGAATTCTTCCATGGTCAATGCACCTTTTCAATTACCCCCTCTTCTTTCATTATCCTATCTAATTATATTAAAATCACCACTAATCAACCATGGATAACAGCATAGGCTCTCCACCATTAGAACTTCCCAAAGTTGCCATCTCTCCTGTTGAGAGCATTTCCCGTATACAAAGGACACCATCATTCGAAAACTTTCCTTCCTTACCAGCAGTGAAATATGTTGATTACTCCTCCCATGTACCTCAACATGAAATCCACTGCCTCATACAACCCACAACTTACCTCCCAACTCCACAGTAGTACACCCATCAACCCCATTAATTCGACTTCTAAATGACTAGAACTTTGACTTAGATGCAAACGGCTGTGCAATGGCAACAATACCCAAAATAAATTTCCTCACTAACATCCTTAACCTTCACCTCGAGCTTTGTAAAACTCGCACATTCCAGAACAATAAATTACCAATCATAAATTCAATCGAGAAGGCCTGCTTGGGGCCCTAACCAAACTCCTCAGTTTCCTTACTTGGGCTATAACCTCCACAAGTACATTATGATTCTCAAAATCGAAATGGCACAATTTATTCTTCCCCATGTGCTCAATAAAGTCAGCTTTCCCCCCCTTTGAATGTGTCTCCATAAGGACCTCAATATCATGACTTTCCACATTTAACACTCTCTCTACATCACCAATATTCTCAATTGAAGTACCACCCTCCAAACCCTCCCTGCTACCCCCCAAAACTATATGCATGCCCATGTGCCTTGACTCACCCTCGACTAACCCCAAACTCACATGCTGACCAAAATCATGTGCCTCCTCCACATTCAGTATTTGACTTACCAAGTGCGCAGTGACCCCCTCAGCTACAACATCTTAGTAGTCCTAAAGATCAAAATCCTCTGCCCTTCTGAGCACCTTCGCACCTCTCAACACTACCTCTTGCTGTACCATATTTTCCACACACTTTTCAGCCCTTAGAGCAACAGGCACATCACCTTACTGTTCATCCACCATATTAACCTGCTCCTTGTCCTCCACCATCACACTCCCCACCAGGAATACAACAGAATTGGGAACTCCATTCTCACTCTACAGCAGGACATTTTCCCCAACATTCACATCCCTTGATGCACCCAACACACGTCATGTACCAACAGAATCATTTTTTTTAGGTCAACATCCGTATTCACTATATCGCTATTGGGTTCCATGCTATTCATCATACTCCGAGTCTCATCAATGGCTAGGACATTCTCCTTAATATTAAGTTGAGTCGTCAAAGTCATCGCTCCCATCTTACTAGATTCAGCCTGTTGCAACACTGGATTTTCTGCATTTTTTCCTTTTTGAAACCAAGTTCCATTCACTTTCCGCCCTTTCTAAAGCCCATCACGACTCTTTCCTTCCCATTTACAAGCCCTCACATTATATTCTTTCACATGACATTTCATACAATAGACTGGTAACGTTTCAAAAACAATTTCTTGAGAGAAACTCTGTGGGTTTAAAGGAGTCCCTATCCAGATTGCTGTCAAAGGTGCCTGGGTCACATCCATCTCCACCAAACTCTAGCTCCATCCTTACGAGTAGCACACCGTGTTGGGTTATCACGCTTGAGAAATCTACCAATCGGCACTATGATGCTCCACAGGAACGACTCATGATAAAAATTAGGAGGCAACCCTGGCAATCTGATCCATACTGGAACACGCACAGGTTCCTGAAACTGAAGAAAATCCGTAGTCCAATGAAAAGGTCTATATTGAACTCCATCAATCTCACATGATTCTCTAGCAAAAGCTTTTACAAAGTCCTCTTCCATTGTCATACGAATAAAGACATTTCTGGGCCTTCTCATCGATGAAACAACTAGCTGATGATATAGACCCCATCTATTTCTGATGAAGGAGCGAATGGAATTAAGATAAGGCCTATGGCATAAGAACTTCAGCACCAACGAAAACTGGAACGACATTGCTGAATGATCAATCATCCTTCGAAAAGACCACACACACCTCCCCTTCTAAATTTTTATGAGTCTGAAAAGGCACCACCACTCTGGAAGAGGTTGTGGAGATTCAAGCAGAGTATCAGCAAATGAACTCTAACATGAGGTGACCACCAAAGTGGCCTGAGGGCCACTGGCGGCTGCCATGCACAAGCCAGAATCGCTAAACCAATCACTCAAAAATCGCCAATCAGCCTCCCCCAAAATACGGAGCAGCAAAATTTTCCCTTGTTTAGCCACAACTACAATTTTTTGTATTGTTACCCCTTCTAATATAACTACTCTTTTAAGTGATTTTTTGAATAATTCAAGATGTCCTACTATGTCTGATTATAGATGGTATCAAATGTTTTCTTTTCCAGAGAAATGCTACGGGAAGATAGTTTGAAACCTTATTGGAAAGAGAAATTTATTGATGGACTGCCTCATTTATTTGCTCATAAAGTCAAGGATCAATTTATCGACATTACTAGTTTGCTCAATTATGGTAATTTTACATATGGTGATATTTTCAATACTATAAAAAAAATTTGGTATCAGCATGTTTAATGATAAAAAAAAATTATACGACAACAACTAAAAAATACCAAGAAAACCAAATATGAAATGAGAAATTTCTATAAACAATTTGGCTTACCTCCTATTGCCCCTTTCAGGCAAAAAGGAAAAATCTTGTTTACAAAAAATCTGCTAACTTTTATAAATCCAAAAAACACAAGCCTAAAAAACGTGATGATTCTTGCAAAAGAAAATCTACTTCCAAAAGGCATTTTACTCAAAACCTTGCAAAAGGACAATGTTTCAACTATGGTAAGTATGGTCCATTTAGTAAAGATTGTACTAGAAAACCTAGCAGGATGAAAAAGATGATAAATCAGCTAAACATCGATAACAATGCTAAAGAAGAACTGATTCGTATTTTGGAATCAAGATCTTTTGAATCATCTTATATTGATGAATTCAGTACAAGTGATTCTAACTATCACTCTGCTACTGAAGAATCTGATTCTCCTAATATTAATATTGGTTGCAAAGATTCTTGCTACAAAACTATTAATGTTCTCACAAAGGGTGAAGTCCACTAAAAAATTCATATAAGCTCCTGAATCAATCAAAGTCCACTGAAAAATTATTTTATGCTAATGGTTCTCAGATGAAAATTAAATATGAATTGAATAATGCTCATGTTTGCCAAAATAATGTCTGTTCTAAAATTCCTTCTGTTCTTGTTAAAAATATGATTGATAAGGTGATGTTAGGTATGCCTTTTATATCTTCGTTATATCCTTTTCTTACTAAACGTGATGGCATTACTACAGACCCTTTTGGGCAGAAAGTAAAGTTCAAGTTTGCTTCAAAATTTGATATCGATATTGATAAAGGTTTGAATACTTTGATTTCTGCTAAAACTAAACATTTGAATTTTCTACAGCAAGAAATCAAATACAAAAGAATTGCTAAACAATTATTTGGTAAATTGTTAAAATAAAAAATTGATAATTTAAACAAAAAAAAAAAAACTTGTTGATGATGTTTGTTCTGACCTTCCAACGGCTTTCTGGCATAGGAAAAAACACATTGTTGATTTACCTTATGTTAAAGAGTTTTCTAAAAAGAATATTCCTACTAAAGCCATACGTATTCAAATGACTAGTGAAACTTTAAAATTTTGCAAAAAGGAAATCTATGACCTGCTTGCTAAGAAAATCATTAGACATAGTAAGTCACTATGGTCCTATGCAGCTTTCTATGTTCAGAGAAATTTTGAGATTGAGAGAGAGACACCTCACCTAATTATTAATTACAAACCTCTGAATAAGGTGCTAGAATGGAATAGGTATCCCATTTCCAATAAGCATGATCTGATCCACATACTTGACGCTTCAGATTTCACTAAGTTTGATATAAAATCTGGTTTCTGGCAAATCCAGATTAGTGAATGTGAAAGGTACAAAACTGCTTTTACCACTTCATTAGGACACTATGAGGGGAATGTTATGCTCTTTGGCCTTAATAATGCCCCAATTAAATTCCAGAATATCATTAATGATATTTTCAATTTGTTCAGTCATTTTACCATTATTTATATTGATGATGTACTTACCTAATCCAAATCTATTGATAAACATTGGAAACTTTTGTATTCATTTCTAGAAGTCATCAAAAGAAATGGTTTTGTTCTTTCTGCTAAGAAAATTAAATTATTTCAAAGCAAGATTCGTTTCCTTGGTTATGATATTCATGAGAGAAAAATTTGTCCTATCAATAGATCCATCTAATTTACTAATAAATTTCTGGATGTCATTACTGATAAAACCCAATTACAAAAGTTTTTTGGTTCATTAAATTATGTCGCTGAGTTCTACAAAGATCTTAGGAAACACTGTAAACCACTATTTCAAAGATTACAATCCAATCCACCTCCTTGGTTAGATATCCATACTTCCATTGTTAAACTGATTAAAACTCATGTCAAGACTCTACCTTGTCTTGGTATTCCTATTGTTAATTCTTTCAAAGTTGTTAAAACTAATGCTTTCAACATTGGGTATGTGGCATTCAGAAACAAATTGTTTCACCAATTATAAACCGAACAAATTGTTCATTTCCATTTGGGAGCCTAGAATAGCACACAAATTAACTATAGTACTATGTATTGCTAAATTTCAAAGTGATTTATTAAATCAGAAATTCCTATTACGTATTGATTTCAAAAGTGCTAAATTTGTATTCGAAAAAGATGTTGAAAATATTACTTCAAAACATATGTTTGCCCTTTGGAGAGCTATTTTAAGTGTTTTTTTTTTTTTTTGAAATTGAATACATTAAAGGTTCCCAAAACGCTATCCCTGATTGGCTTACTCGTGAATTTCTGTAGAATCATGACTAGCAAAAAGATAAGCACATTTCACACCTTCTTGTCCCTAACAGGCAACTAGTGAAACTTGAGCTTGCATCTCCACTTGATATTTCTAATCGCTTTACTACCTTAGATAGTACAACCAATGCTAAGACCAGTTTCTCATCTCCTTTAGCTACCCCACACGATCCATATGCTAATGCCATTATTAGATCTCATCAACCTATTCAGTCATCCTATCCTGATAAAATCTCTGCTTCAAGGATTGATTATGTCTAAACCCAATATTGCCAAAATTTGTTTTATATTGAACCTAACCGTTCAATATATACTGATCCATCCAAGATCGACTTTTGATATTTTCCACCTGGTTTCTATTGGGTTCCTAAAAATACGCAGAAGAACCTCCAATACTACTCCTCAATTCTCACCCAAACCCAATCCGTCCTAATTAAACCCATTTTTTATAAAACTAATAAAACGAAGATAGTGTTTACATACTAAACTTGCTTACCAAAGAAAAATGGGGAACCCATTCCTATGTTGTAAAAAATATCCCTAATTCAGATATTTCTTACTGCTACTATGACTACATTGAAGCATTGTTCAAATTCATGCTATTTCAGAACAATGAGATGTCTAATTCATGGTTTATTAACTTTGATAAAAAGTTCAATTCTCAATTCCCTCTATGGTTCATGAGATGGTGGACACAGTTTGGACCTATCTTTTGACAGAAATTCCATGTTCCCTCATCTTTTGCAAGAAATACAAACTTCCCTGGATCTTGAAGTAGAGTTACACTAAGAAAAATGATATCCTTACTCGCAATTGGTATGTCAAGTGGTGGGATAAATTTCCTCATACTCAGTATGTGATTGATAATGTTACTTGAGATTTTCCTCTCATCTCGCCAAAATTGGGAAGCATTGAGAATTCCCCTGCAGGTTTTCTTGTTGCTAAAACTTTGGTTTAAGAGCCTGAGTACCTCATTGCTCAGGTAAAACAACAACCTGCTTCCTCTGATAAATCAAGTAAATCTACTAAGTTCAAGGACTCAAGAAAAAAGATTTGATTTATCTATTGAACAAGTCCTTCCAGGACGATAATGATAATTTTGATGATGACTCTGAAGCACCCTCTAAAACCTCTATTGATAATATTGATCCTTACAATAACATATTTAGACATGATTTGGAAAACCACCTCAAGGTTATCGATTGATCCCCCATTCAAAAATGACGAAATTACTAAAGTTGATACAAGACAACAAAAAATACTGATCAAGACGCTGCTGATTCCTGCAGAGACAAAGATTCCTACTGATTGAAGTACTATAAAAATAAGTACTTTTTAGTAACTTCCCTATGGTCAAATGAACAAAAATTTATTGTTCACTACTAACCATTGTGCTTATAATCCTCCCATTTGCCTATGTAAGGGTGCTTGGCTTTGTTGAAAGAGCACAACTGATTTTTTAGAGAATCCTTAGGAACTCCAGAACCTAAGAATACTTCTGTCCCCCTACTTCCTTTCTCCTCCCTTGTAATTCTACAATATTTTCAAATATTATTTTTCATTTGAAATGAAGAACTTCACCTGTTTCAATTACTAATCGGTGAGTATTTTCAGTATTTGTTCTTGCTCTTTACTACTTACGACTTGGATTCCAATCATCTGGTCCTTATTTATTTGGATTCCAATTAGCTGGTCCCAACGTTTAATTACTTATTTCTCATCTTAAGTGTCTTGTTAGCTAAATTTGATTAAAGTTGGATTTTAGCCAAGATGTACAATGTAAGTGCTCTTAGATTTAAATCAAGATTCTCTGCTGTGCCATATTGGATGATATGGGTTGAGTTTGAAAAGTGTCCAATGTATATTTTTTTGTAGTTTTGAATTGAGTTTTAATTGGAAATACAAGAACGGTTTATTTGCTATGAGTTATTTCCTATTAAAATAGTTATTTCCTGTCAAAATAAATATATTTTTATTGTAAATAGTAATTTTCATCGCAAATGCTCAATTTTTTTATTTATTTTTATTTTTTGTAGTGTGGCGTGGTTCCTTGAACTGAATTGTTAATTTGAAAATTGGTCAAGTCTGTTTCTGCGGGGGACAACTATTTTTGGAAAGAATGTTTAGTTTCATATGCAAACTGTTAGTTGGAATTAGTGAAATGTTTTCATGAAATAGCCTTGTCGATAGCTTAATTTATAGAGTCATGCACAAACGTCATTAGTTCCCTTCGTTTTTTTTTTTTTTTTTTTTTTGGAACTGTTTGATTTTAGAAAAATATGTGGTAGTACTGGTACTTTTTGAGTTTAGATTGATTGAAATTTGAATAGTTAAGTCAGAGCATATCGTGATGATTTTCTGGCATCATAAAGATTGAATGAAGAGTTGAAATATACATGAGACTAAGACGAAGGTAGGAAAATTATTTACTAGAGTTGAGATATTAAAATTGTGGAGATCAATCCTTTTTGTCTGCCGAAATGTTCGAAGGAACAAAACTTGGAGATGTGACTTATGCTGATCAAACTGTGAAGCCTTCCAATAATCACCAAAAACTCTAACGATCGAAACCATCCAGTCCCTAATTTGGGAAAGCATTCAAAATTATGGAGCATGAGAATCTACCAGCTAAGCTGCAGATCCAGAAGAAATACCAAAAAAAAAAAAATGAGCTTCTGCAACTTGAATGCAGAGAACGTCTCATGATTAATATCAAGTTTCTTGTTAAAAAAAAGTACAATTCCAACAACTCAAACTTCCATTTTTGTAAAGATGCTAAATGGAAAAAAATGGAACACTTTCAAGCATATATATCTCAATCCATGCAAATCGTTGCTACTCGAATGTGTCAAATTGTGCTTAGCTATTAAATATTACTGCATAGAAACCATATTTATTAATCATACAAAGCATTCCAAAGAGAATTGAGTCAGATAAATCTCATGTATGGTATTCTTTATTGTAGAGACTTTGTGATTATTTCTTTTCCTCATAGATAGTGTGGACGGATGTTTGTTTGAGAGCTTTTCTTACACACTTCTAGAATTAGCTGCTTGCTAATTGAGGAACGGATTAGAAACGTTAGAGGGACTATAATAGTTAAGAAACGCATGAACGACTACGAGCTACGCTAAGATCGAGATGGAAATGAGATGGCGACTTCAAGCCATATTAGCTAGAACCTCAGAATGGAAAGTACGAGCGCTACGTGACGGATGAGCTCAAGTATTTCGAGCTGACTTTAAGCATGACGACGAAGGAGTGACGAGACGTGAGGGCAAAGTTCTATAGAAGAATTGACCGAGATGCTAAACGAGGCGCGTGAAGATGATGCAAGGACTAGTACAAATGAGTCCATAGTAAGGGTGAGCAAATGCTGAGGACACTGCGCGAATTCCTAGAAGGTTAAGCAAATTCCGAGGACAGAATTTATTTTAAGGATGGGAGAATGTAACATCCCGCTCCTTCCTTCTGACGTAAGCAAATTTCGAGGATGGAATTTATATTAAGGAGGAGAGAATGTATATCTCGCTCCTTCCTTCTGACGTAAGCAAATTTCATCATGAAATTTATTACAAGGACGTGAGAATGTAACAGTACACCCCTTCTCTATAGTGACTGCGAGCCTCGTTATTCATGACAAACCTCGATGACGTGTTTTTAAAGATATTATGTGATTTATAAAGCTAGCTCAGTGTTTTAAAGTCACGAATATTTTCAATGGGATATTCCCAATGTTATTTGACTAAGTGTGATTTTAAATAAGACAATTATAATATTTTTTAAGAGCTCCAAAAATATTATAATTGTGGGAAATCATTTTATTAAATGATTTCAGTTATTTAAAATATTATGAAATTTAAATTATGTTGAAAACTTTAATTAATTTAATAGTTTCATTCTCTTAAATATATTAAATAAGACTCCATCATTTTATTAATGATAAAATAATATTATTTATAAACTAAAGTTTAGTTTAAATAATATTCTATCTTAATTCCTCTCAGTGCTTTTAATTAAGTTAATGTTTACGCATTTTCAAATTAGTATTTAAAACTCACCGTTAGATTGTCTTGAAAACCCTAAGGTGAAGGGTTTAAATTAAAACCCCAGCCCTCTCTCTTTCTCCCTCACTTTTCCCTTCCCTCTTTAGTTTATGTTGAAAACTTTAATTAATTTAATAGTTTCATTCTCTTAAATATATTAAATAAGACTCCATCATTTTATTAATGATAAAAGAATATTATTTATAAACTAAAGTTTAGTTTAAATAATTTTCTATCTTAATTCCTCTCAGTGCTTTTAATTAAGTTAATGTTTACGCATTTTCAAATTAGTATTTAAAACTCACAGTTAGATTGTCTTGAAGACCCTAAGGTGAAGGGTTTAAATTAAAACCCCAGCCCTCTCTCTTTCTCCCTCACTTTTCCCTTCCCTCTTTCTCTCCTCCTTCTCCCTCAACTTCCGCCGCACACTGCCTCCCCATAGCCAATTCTCTTTTCCTCCAAACCAGCACAGCCGTGCGCCACCCAGACTCACCACCTCCACCAACGGCCTCCTCTCACGCCGGCAAACACCTTCCCATCACCGGTGAACCCCACGCAACCCTCTCTCCTCTCCTATGGTAGCCTAAACTGAAATGGGTTTCACCCATTTATCTACTCCTAGCGTCGCCGCCGTCAACCAGGGTCACCACCGAACAACACCACGAGCATCCCTGAGCCTCCCCCTTTCTCCTCCCTTTGACCCGAAGCCTGTAGCCCCTTCTTCAGCCGCACGGAGCTCCTCCAACGCACGGGTTCTCCATACCCACGGCTGAGGTCCGCCTCCCACGGCCACTGCACCAACACCAGAGGCTTCCTCCCCCACCGGCGACCTCCCCTAGCCGCCCCCATATTCAGCCGAGCCGCCAAGCTCCCCCACTCTCCCCCACTCTTTCACGGACTTTCCCTTACACACGGCATAGATTCGCTGCTGAGGACCACTATGCTGCCTCCACCTCACCACCATAGCTCCACCAACAACCTCCTGAGCCCCTCCACAACCAGCCACTACCAGCCAAGTTTTCCCTCTCCATTTCCCTGCCTTAAGCAACACGGGTTCCCCTTGGAAACCCACAGTGCCTCCACCCCAGCCACCACGAGGCCACCGTCAGCCTCCTTCGACCTCCCTTAGCCTAGCCCTAAACCCAAACCACCAATTTATGTGGTGGCCAGCCATTGTATGCGATGGACAACCACTGCACGTGGCTGACCACCACCATATGTGATGTTAGCCGCCACCCACGAACTCCCCACCATGTCGGCCACTTTCGCATAGCCCAGATCTACCATCTAGAATCCCAAATCCGGTCCCCGAGTTGGTCCCGTTGCAAGGTCATGGTAGTGACCGCTACCGCCCAAGTTAGTGGCTTCCGACTCCACTAGCCGTGCCAGACAATGAGCAACACACGGGTGATCTCGTCGATGGTATAACTCTCTATCCCTCGTTATTTATGTTAGATATTGATTGGTTGATTAGGTTGTAGACTGTACTATTAGTATCGTAGAATTTGATGTGTAGTGTGGTGATGTGATGTGGATGTTTTAATTGGATTAGGTCCCATGTTTTTTCCTTCGCGGTGGAAGGTTTTCCATGTAAAAATTTTAGTGTCTTGCTTGTGGGTTATTTTAATTTTCTTTATTCTATTTGCGAGTTTATTTTTGTTAAAATACCAATTGAATTACATAAAAATATTGTTGTGTTCACTCTAACAAAATGGTACCATAACTTGAGAGGGGATCACAAGGAGTATGAATAAACTCAATTCTTCCTACTTATTTGACAATTATTTAATTTGAAAAACAAGGCTAAAAAGATTATATTACTGAAAAGAGTTGTTTTAACTTACTGTTGATTTGGCTGGTGTTAAATTATAAAAAACAAAATTTATGTTTTTTTTAAATATTTAAAGAAGTTTAGTGAATATTTGGAAAAAATAAATTGATATTCGGTAACCACTCTAAGTGGATATAACTTTATTATTAGAGTTAAAATAAAGTAGAAAGAGTCAATAATTGCTCCTCGTAAAAGTGTCACTCTCTATGAGGCCCGGAGTACTGTG
This sequence comes from Pterocarya stenoptera, assembly GCA_003123785.1. Taxonomy (NCBI): domain Eukaryota; kingdom Viridiplantae; phylum Streptophyta; class Magnoliopsida; order Fagales; family Juglandaceae; genus Pterocarya; species Pterocarya stenoptera. The sequence goes on from QEOT01005505.1 coordinate 214,452, forward strand.
CTCTGCAGTAGTGATTGATTTAGGGTATCTTTCCCTTGGCCAATAACGAGCACTCAGGTTTCTCTGGCTCCACCTTGGCCAATAGCCAATAACGAGCACTCAGGTTTACCTTGGCCAATAAGTTGAGTTTGAAAAGTGTCGAATGCATTGTCTTTTTGTAGTTTTGATTTGAGTTTAATTGTGCTTAGCTGTTAAATATTACTGCATAGAAACCATATTTATTAAGTCATACAAAGCATCCCAAAGAGAACCGAGTCACATAAATCTGATGTATGGTATTCTTTATTGTAGAGATTTTGTCATTTTTTTTCCTCATAGATAGGGTGGACAAACGCTTGTTTGAGAGCTTTTCTTACACACTTCAATGATTCAATTCAATATTATTTTAAAGGAACATATTTTAAAGTTATCCTTGAAGGACAGCGAAACTTCTTCTGCCATTCTTAATGCTTCCCCGTCCCACCAAGTCCCAGCAGGGAAATTCCATCTCCATTTTGGCCTCCATGTCCACAAATGCTCCTGTGTTCAAGCAATTCTGAACTTGGATTGTACGATCAGGAAGACGGATTTTCTTCACTAACGTAAAGTCTAGAAAAATCTGGACTGTTTATGGATCTCAAATTATATGTTTGCATTGCAATATCCCAACTAAGGTGCAAGTTGTGTTTGGGTGAATACAAAAATACAGCAGAATATTTTCTACCACTGTTTGTACAAATTAAATTGTCTATCTAGTAAACCTAAACTCACAAGAATAAAGAAAATCAAGCAACCCACAAGCAAGACACCAAGATTTTTATGTAGAAAACTCTCCAATGTAAAGAAAAAACAACGAGGCCTAGTCTAGTTAAACTTCGACTATCAACAATAAGGGGGTTAATTAATTATTTTCTTCCCTAGAACAATTTCTAGAGGCTACCGGTACATCTACAATATCTATATTTTTGGTTCAACACATAACCATCACCATACAAGTAGATACTAACCATGGAAACAAAAAACATCTCACCAAGTGAGTATTTCTAGTAAACAATCGGAGAGGAAGCTCAATGATTAGTACTAGTCAAAACGAAGCTCTTGCTATTAGGAACAACATATTGCAATTTTGTCCAAATTAGACCATAGATGGTCCCACAAAACTCTGATGAAAATGTGAGAAATATTCTCACTCTTTTGTCCATACGGCACCTTCTCGCTTTATTTCCTTCTCTCTTCACACGCCACAATCATAACACAACCTATTTATAATAACAAAATCCTAACTCTAACAATTTACCAAATTGCCCTAAGGGCTTAAATTGGCTGCTTTCACTTGGAGGGACCCACCCAACAAATGTGCCCCTCCTGACTATGTGAGGGGGGATCCGTCAAGCCTGCTTTTCATCTACATACTTCAAGTTTTTGTATAGGCAATGGTTTTTTCATTATATCTGATCCATTTTCATTAGTATGGGTTTTTTTTCAATTTGTATTAACTTAATCTCCAATGCAACACCAATCCAAAATATGTCACATCAATATGCTTAGATCTTAAATGAAAAGTTGAGTTATTCTTGAGATGGATAACACTCTTTATCATTGTAGAGAATATACTTTTCTTGTTCTTGACCTAATTCTTCTAAGAGATTTTTCATCCATAACAATTCTTTGCTAGATTCAGTGATGACAATATACTCTGCCTCTGTGGTATATAAAGTGACACATTTTTGTAGTCTAGATTGCCATGACACAACTGCCCTTGAATAAGTAATCAAGTATCTTGAATTAGATTTTTGGAATCAATGTCACCAAGTATATCTGCATCTGTAAACCCATCAAACATAGGCTTACTATATCCAAAGCACAAACACACATTGGAAATACCTCTGAGATACCTAAGAATCCATTTCAAAGCTGTCAATGTTTTTTTTTCCAGGATTAGAGACAAATTGACTAACAACTCTAACAACAAGAGCTATAATAGGTGTTGTGCACACCACGACATACATTAAACTACCCACAGTTGATGCATAAGACACATTTTGCATGTTTTCCTTCTCTCTCTCACTTGTAAGACTCTACTTTGAACTTAGCTTGAAATAATTTGCAACTCTTAAGATAACCACAACTTGGCATTCTCTCTACAATGAGAGCTCCTCATACCAAGAATCTGTTTTGTTGGCACGAAGTCTTGAATAGCAAAAAACTTGCTCAACTCTTTTTTCAATTTGTCAGTTTTTTCAGAATCATGACCAACTATCAATATGTCATCCACATTTAATAGGAGAATAATAAAACCACCATCGGAGAACTTTTTAATAAACGCACAATGATCAAAAGTAGTTTCATCAAACTCATGCTTAACAAAATGAATCAAATTTCTTATACTACTATCTAGGTGTCTGTTTGAGTTCCTTTAAACACATGTTCAATCGATACAGAAGATTTTTTTTTGCCTTTGCTGCGAACTCCTCTGCTTGCTCCAAATATATTTCCTCCTCCAATCCACCATAGAGGAAAGCAATCTTCACATCAACCTTGTCAATTTCTAAATTCCTATTGGCAGCCAAACCCACAACAACTTTGATAGAAGACATTTGGAATCACGTCGAGCGCGATGCGGTTCAATTTTTTTTATATGGCACTTTAATATAAGAGTTATCTTCCATCATCCAAGATCGTGAGGATGAGAAAGTGGATCTCCCCAACGATCGCTCTAGAATAATAAAGTGCAATCACACCAGCTACCAAGGTCTTTGGCTTAAGGTTCATAATCCGCTTCTCAGATTGTACTAAGACTGACACTTTTCGCAACTCCCCCTTGGGTGCAAGGTAGGAAACATTTATTTGTTCCAGTGCCCATCTTTTATTTTCTTTTTTGCAGTACTACTTTTAATGGGTATTTGTCGGGATTCTCCACCTCATACTAATATATTCATCTATCTGTTAATCATTATATATAGAGCTTGCTTAGGGAAAAAAAAAAAAAAAAAAAAAAAAAAAAAGAGGAAACAATAGAGTCTAGACACCATGCAACAACAGAAATGCAAAATAGTAGGAAGATGCAATGAAAAAAGCTCTAAATCCCAGTTCCTTTTTCACAAGACATTCAACTTCTACTATGCTTTTTTTGAGCTCTCACAACCACATAGCACAAAGGCTGGCCTATATAATTTTTCAAAGGTTACAGATAAACTATATAATGTACCACTCATATAAGAGCAAGAATAGCTTAGACAGCAAAAGGAAAACCTGCTAATTTCGATTCCCAAGAGGAAGGGAAACTAGCCCATAAAGAGCCAAAGCTAGACATGTTGAAGTTGCAGTAGTTTTGAATGGTATTCTTCCTTTATCATTCCTTAAGACCATGGCTTCGTAAATTGGCAAGGCATTCAGCACTACAAAACCTGCTAAGAACATCTGCAAAAAGAGACCCTCCATTTTGCTGCCTCTTAGAACTTGTGCAAGCCCCATAAGAAATGATACCAAGTTGATAATGGATGCCATTATTAGTGGCACAAACATGTTTGATGAGGCTCCAAACTCGAACATGCCTTGTCCATATCTTTTGCTTTGTTCATCATCGATCACTTTGTTGGTCAAACCGAAACCATATGTAGAAATGCCTAAACATTTGAGGAAGAACTCGAGGCATCCATACCCAAAGGTTGAAAGCCCCCTTATCATCCACATTCTCTGATCGTTCCACCACTTTTGAACTGTTCCTTCCCCTATCAAAAATTCAAGGAGATCTTGTCCATAGGCTCCAAGGACAAGAAATACATACAAGATAAAACTTGGCTCTAACAGCTGCCACACATTTTCACCAATAAGTAAAACCCAAATGGATAACAGGTCGAAATTGAAAAGGAGAGGCCTAGTTTACATCATTGAAACGATCGAGTGAATAGATTTAAAACTTTCTGTCAACTAGGTTTTTAGGATTATCACCAAAAACTAAAATAATTAAAGCAACCCCCTCCCCTTTAACTACCAAAAAAAATTTGTAATAATCATATTTTTCAAAAGATAATATTTGGGTTTTGTTCAAATTCAAAAATCTAATATCAAATTTATATTAAAAGAAAATTTATTTTAAAATTTTTTAAAAAAAAAAAACCTTAAAATCTTGACCATGAAAATTTCTTAAGAGAAATTAAATTTGCAATCCTAGAGTGTGCAGTCTCTGCATACTCTCTTTGAAGAATGTGGGTAATTCTGTGACCCACATTAAAAAGTTATTTTTTTAATGGTGGCCCCAACTTTTTTCTCAAAGAGAGTATGCAAGGGGACTACATACTCCAAGACTGTGTATAGTATTACCCATTTCTTAAAGTTCAAAAGCTATATATATGGAACATGTGTTAGTACTGTTTTTCTATTCATAAAAATAAAATAAAAAATAAATAAAAAATAAAAAAAGACTTATATTAGTAGCTAAGAGCATCCCCATCGGTGCAGGCATACTCCAACTTTAGCTAAAATTTAGCTAATATGTTCCTTAAAACTCCCACATTGAATTAGGCATTGGTATGTAAATTTAGTACGTAAATAAGATGTGCTAAGTAACTTAGCCAAATAATATTTAATATTATTTCTCACTCTTTTGTAAATATATTTTGTATATATTTTAATATTTTGTATTTGAAAATGAAGTTAATTTAGGTTGATAGATATATTTTATGTATTTTAATACATAGATTGTTAGAAATTATGAAAATAAAGCTAAAAAATATTTAAAAATAAATAATGCATTAAATAAGTAGATAAAATAATTAAAACAAATAACATTATTTCATTATTATAAAAAGTGATATGGCTAATCCAATATGTAGTTCAAGTTTTGAGTGATTAGCCGAAAGGTAAAAATTGACATATTAACTAAACTTGTCTAAAATCTTGCCTAAACCAATGAGAATGCTATAAAAAAATTAAAAATAAAAACATGTAACTCGGAAAAAGCATACCTTTGGAAATATAGAAAGTCCATGGAGAAGGCATAGTTGGGGGAGGAACGCATAGAGGGTGAGAGGAATAAACCAGGTGGGCCATAAACAATAATGAGTGTAAGCAAGGCCCATCAGAGGGCCCAAATATCTAGTACCGAAGGTTAAGGGACTAAAATTGGAGAAGGCAACCTGGAGAAGGCCAATGGACCATCGCTGGAGTTGGTTTAGGCTATCAACGAGGTTTATTGGTGCATCACCCAAAAAGGCTGGCCTCTTAGGGTTGCAAAATATGGACCTCCATCCCTCGCATTGTAGCCGAAACCCCGTGAAGAAGTCCTCTATCAGTGATCCATATCTGAAGCCCACCTATATATCCAATTTGTACATCCAATCCATTTATTCTTATTCAAACCATAATTCTCCTTTTGAATTCCAATGCTCTACAAATATCTTCTTATATTAGTATACAATTTAAATGGATTGAGATTCTTGAATGTTTGGATGAATTGAATGGTTCAATACAAAGAAAAATATGTGTAGTATTAAATGCATATCTGGAGTTCATATTGTCAAAAAATCCTACGTGTGTTGCATTAAATGTTGTAGAATCTAGATTTGTCTATCTATTTCCAAAATTTAAATACAATTTAGTAAAAATGATCAATTCATTTTCAATAAAATGAGAGACAATAAGAAAAAACTAAGAGCTTTCCAAAATTGTTTAATTGATGATTGAGACAGGTGCTATAAATGGTAAACTTCTTTTCAAAGAGTTTTATGATCAAGTACTGAAATAGTTTGCGGTTTACCATTTGTACTAGTTTATTTACCTTTTTTAAACCTTTGCTTCTTATGATTCTGAATTTGATCAGATCAGTTTCTATCACCCTCCATTACTATTTGACATGTGTAACAAAAAAAAACTATTAAAAAGTTAAAAAAGGAGAGGTAAAATTGATAAATAGCAGTCTTGCTTCCTAGTAAATTTAAAGGTTTGAACTACTCCAAATAAAATGATCTCAGGTCTAGTTTTTTTTATATAATTGAAAGCTACTAATTAACACTATGGTGCTAAATAATAAGAAAAAGCTTACCTCATAACCCCATTTGGTCTTGTACTCATAGTTACACCCTGCAACCTTGTGTGCCAATTCCAAAACCGATTGGGACTGGATGAACTTGTTGACAACACTACAGGGGCCGAGTTCAGGGATCTCTGGTGGCACAATGGTCGCTGGGCCGCCAAAGAAAGCTCGCCGGTTGAAGAAACATCCGGTTCCAACATAATTAGGGCCCAACACTCCGTCCAATCCCAAGGGATTACAACAAAACTCTCTTTTATATGCGCAACTATAAGTATCGTTCTTGTTAATCCCATGAAAGATTTGGGGGAATTGAACATATGCTAATTCAGACATGAGTTTAGGGTCTAATAGGTAACACAATGCACGAAGAGGTGTTTGTGGGTCATTAGAATACATGTCACAATCCAAGTTGAGGATTATGGGTGCGTTGGTCATGGTGGCTGACACTCGAAGCTTCAATACATGATGACAAAGAGAAAGCAAAATTATAAATACATGAAAATTAATGATAAAAAACTGCTAATAACATTGTGGAACATTTTGGTGTAGATAGAGGAAATTAAGCTTACCATGACGTTGAGGGCACCTGCCTTGAAATTGTGGGATGAAGTCTTGCTCTTTTCCCTAGAGACATAGATGAGATTTGGCATCAAATGGTTGGTCGCGTCTTTGTTTTTGCAACTCTCTAATAAGACCTGCCCATGGTTGAGTTAAGCTTCCAATTATTATCTAATTAGGAACTAATCAACTTAATACAATAAGGAAAATGCTATTTGTGCTTATAATTTTCACTTACATAACAATACGTGTTGACGTGTCAGTCATTAATATACTAAAGATTATGAAATTTAAAACTTAAAAATTTGAATTTAAAAAGAAAACTGACGAAATGAGTCTTATACATAAAATTGTAAATAAAATTGTAAATACATGTAGCACTACTCATGATATAAATAGATACCTGAAGGACAGTGGGATGATCTTGGCAGGTAAATTCATGATTTTTCCATTTGCTGAAAGCCTTGCGCTCTAGCTCCTCGGTGATATACTCTTCACCAACTTTCCCTTTCTCAAGGACTTTCTCTATCCTTTCTTTCATGCTTTCATACATTCTCTGTGATATCGTACGTTGAGAATAAGAGGGATACTAACAAGTTAATAACCAATCGACAATGAGATAATCACATTGACACAACAAAATCAGACACAAAGAGTTTCTCAATATAAAGTAGAGAATGAAATATAAGGAAATTAAAGGACAATCATCGTGACCACCAACAATATTCAATAATTAAGGCATTAATTAATGCCTAAAGAATAATTCTATTTGAAAGTCCTTACATCACACATCATTCTAGTGACATAATTTGATTTAGAATATAAATTTTAAATATTACAAATCAAATTATGCTATGTAGGTGAATAGTAATGTGTAGTGTAAAAGTCTTCAAACATCACTACTCTTATATTGTTATAAATGTCACATAATTAATCGTATAATATGTGAAACATGGTAGATGACATTAATTATAGACGTGGCAAGATTAACATTAACGCCCCCCAAAAAAAAAAATTACTCTTTAATTTTTCTCACTAAACTTATGATTGAAAACGTCCAAATAAGCTTCCCATAAAAAGATAAAACTAAAAATGATAATTATTGTTGAGAAGGGGATTTTTCTCCTGCTTGGACCGTGTGAGGTTGGCCCCCCTCAGGGCCCAAATTGGCAAGTAGATAGCTTAATACAAAACAAATGAACAGAAGAGGAATGGGCTGGGCCAGAGGAGGTCCTTCAGATGTAGTGCAAGTCACATCACTTACTCATACCACAACCCACATCGCCAGACAAGTAGACATGCCGCATTAAATGGTCTAGGAAGTCAGCATGCAACGACAGAGCTAAACGTCCACTCACCTCTGTGTGGAGAAGGTAATGCGCGTTTCTCCCACCCCTCACCTGTCGTAGAGGACAGACTAGCGAGCCAAGCACAATAAATTTGTATCGCTAATATTAATGTAATATCTATTAAATATAATTTAAAATCTTAAAAATATATATATAATTTAAAATCCGAATAAAATACAATAAAAAGTAAATTTATTTTTCCTACCTTACAAACAAGTACTGACAATTACTTTTGTCACGAGCTACAAGTTTGACTTATACTGTCACGTGGACACAATACGATCGAGATATTAAAAATTAATATTGAACATAATGATATGGTCAATTTAGGTCGACTTAATTAATCATTGGATTACTTTCAGATCATCAATATCGTGTGCAAACCTGATTATTTATGACAAATGATATACCCATATACAATTGTTATTAGTTTTTTTTTTTCTCATTATTTAAACAAGACCTTACAATTTATCATATTTAATAAATGTTTAATTACTCGATATTACCTGAATTTCCTCTGTATCAGAGGACCATGAAGAGTGATATGTTGCAAAATAAGCTTCAGGACTCCTCTCTATTATATTATTCTTCCTGCAGAATGGTAACCAGTAATATGCAAATTTAGCAGCTTCCATGCAAGCAAAGAGTGTCACTTGCGATCCCCCATCATCTGATACATAAATCGAAATCTTCTCCGTCGGATAGTCATAAGCCATGACCGATAAGGCTGTGCTCACCAGCCTCAACGGCGGTTCTTTGTACGGATCGGCGGTGCATATAAACACGTCCAGTGCCGGAAAGTTCAAAGAAGATTTTTTCAGGAGTAGTTCCTTCTGAAGATTTTCAGGGTATTCATCACGATAAACGATGGTCATGAGAAAACACTGACGAGTGAACCATAAGAAAGCAAGGAAACTATCGGAGACGAGGAAGGAGAGGGAGATGAGGAAGGATGCGAAGGTGGTGGAGTGGATGAGCTTGAGTGCATGGAGATAGAGCAGCATTAAGATGGCACAGAAGTAAACTGCCGCAAACATGCGGTTGAAGGCTGTGCGACGTGCATGTCTAAGCCTGTGAAGGAGAGGAGCGCGCGCGGGAGAGGTACTCAGCCTCTGATCCATGTCTTTTGGTGGTGTACAACAGTTCTAGTGGAGTGACGGGTAAGGATAAACCGAGGCTTAATTTATAGGCCTGTTTCGAATATTCTTTTTAATTATATATGAAAAAGAAGTTTATTTGGAAGCATTTCCAGAGTTGCCCATTTTTCCAGAGTCGGCCATTTTTATTGGAGCACTCTTCGTCGTCATGCATATATGGGTGCCAACACCTTTTCCTGATCTTCGTACTTTCTGTTTTCTTTTGCCTTCTTGCAACTTTTTCCCATTTGTTTTTGTCCAACCAAGCACTTGGCCTAATCGATGAGAATCTTAATTTGGGTATCAAATCTTTTGGAGAGAACCTTAGTTTCGAGAGTTTTACTTGTTTATTTAGTAATTTACCATATATATCATTTCTAGGTATTTCTAATTAATTTGTAACGCTAATATTTAAGTAATATCTATCAAATATAATTTAAAATCAACATAAAATACAATAAAAAGTAAAAAAAAAATTCCTACCTTCCAAACAAGTACTGACAATTGATTATATTGCAAACAAGTACTGACAATTACTTTTGTCACGAGCCACAAGTTCGGCTTATACAATATACTGTCACGTGGATACGGTACGATGGAGATATTAAAAATTAAAAAAAATAAATCGACGACATCGGGAGCGTCTAGGGTCACCGCAGGGATCCCGCTCCGAGTTCCGTTAGTGTTATTTGATATGTTTTTTTTTTTTTTTTTTTTTTATCATTTTTAACATATATTTTTTTAATTTTTTTAAAAAATAAAAAAATCACATCTTTATTAAAAATTATTTTCTTAATCAAGAAATAAAAAAATATAAAATTAAAAACAAAAAAAAATATCCAACGGGAGCCCCGAGCGAGACTCCATCGGAAAGACTAGTATTACTCATCTTGGATTATATATAGCAGTAGTACTACAAGATAATAATTAACAGAACCTTGGAAAGCACAATTCTTCTCAAAACCTTCGCCTGAACGCCTTCGCAACGTACGTGCAAGGCACGTTTACCTTATTGAAATAAATTTATTTTTTGTCAGTTTGTAAAATTCCAATGTAGTAGCAAATAACACAAATTGATTAAGATATGTATTCATTATATACAACACAAAGGTATTAATACTAAAGTTCTGATAATTAAGAAGACAAAAAACAATTTTGAGAATATGCTCGGACTACAAAAAGTCAAAAAGACTAAATCTTATTTAGTTTTACAGACGAGATGAGATAAGATGAAATGAATTAAATTAAAATTAAAGTTAAAAAGTTAAATAGAGTATTGTTAAAATATATTTTTTTAATATTATTTTTATTTTGAAATTTGAAAAAATTGAATTAATTATTTTTTTATATTAAAATTTAAAAAAATTATAGTAATTAAATAAGATGAATTTAAAAAAATTGAAGAGTTGACATTAACCATGGGCAAAGAAAAAAAAACCATTTCAAACATGCATAAATTTGAAGAGTTGGCTTGATTTTTCGTAAGAATCACTATAAAAAAATTGTTTATTTGTAACCAATTAATTTTAACGAAATAATTATTTACAATTAAAATTAGTTACATATAATCTTTTCTCCGTAAATAACTAACTACAAAAATTTGTTTTTCTTATAGTGAATAAAGCTAGAGAGTCATCGATGATAGTTCTCGATGGGTTCTGATGTAATTATTTATTTATTCAATGATATTATAATTTTATTTGAAAAAATATTTAAAGTTATAAAAAAATAATGAGAATTAAAAAAAAATTCACCCCCACCGCCCCAACCCCCCCCCCCCCCCCCCCC
>QEOT01005505.1:225402-237399 GCA_003123785.1 Pterocarya stenoptera
CCCCCCCCCCCCCCCCCAAAAAAAAAGAACTGACCATTATCGGGCTACATCGTAAACAAGTTGCATGCATGGGGTAGGGGGTTCTAACATGGAAATCCGATCCAATCAAGAACGTTGACGCGGACTATATAACTAATAAACTAATTAAAGATAGTTGCACGTTATATATAACTAATTAAAAAGAGTAATGTTCCATATAATCGTAAAGTGTGTAAAAATTATACAGTCATTTTGAAAAATAATATGGTCTATTATTAAAAAATTAATTTTTTTCATGTGGATGTTGTATTTATTCACTTTTTTTAAAATGATTACGCAACGGCTCGCATACTCACGACTGCAACTATCATTTCTCAATGAAAAATCATTTCTCATATACACGAAAAAATTGCACATCGTTTAGTTATATAGTTTAGATGAAATGAGATATTTTGTTAGAAGTTAACTAAAATATTATTATAATATTATTTTTTAATATTATTTTTATTTTAAAATTTAAAAAATTTGAATTGTTTATTATATTTTATGTTGCAATTTGAAAAAATTATAATGATTAGATGAGATTAGATGAGATAATTTAGTTTTGTATAACCTAACAAGTTGTAAAGGTATTAATCATATATATCTCATTTTCTCCTACCACCTTAAACGTCCTTATATTACATGTTACCCACTTCATGGAATTAAGCATGCATTAGCGTGTAATGAGGCTACATTACTTGCTCATCCACAGCCTCGTTAATTATCGTTTCTTTCACATCTTCTAATTCTCCATAAAGATAAGTACTAGAGTTATAAAAAGAATTACAAAAAAAAAAAAAAACTATATCAATTTGAGTGCTTCTATTCATCTACCTCTTTCCCTCGTACACCACACGAGCGTGACCCAGCTTTATATTTCTTTTTTAGTTAAACTTCCGTATAGATAAACTTAAATATTATAAAATTATACCCAAATCATCCGTTGCAAATTTATTCTCCCTCCCCCCCACACCCACGTTCTTCCTCTGCGAGCACCCTCTTCTTCCTCTGCCAGCGACCTCTTCACGTTCACCACTGTTTGGGACCGCCGACAAGAACTTAGCCATGACTGACCCACCTACACGTCAGCTCACATCCATGAATCTTCACTTCCACATTCGCTTTCGTTGTAAGAGTAGCATACTCCAAATATTGATCACAAACTGGAAAAAACCTAGATGACCAATCTTATGTCGACTCTCTAGAAGACAAAAAACTAAAATAGATGGAAAAATCTATTCGTAGTTCGATCAATGCTGATCACACGAAACCCACGTGGCAAACCGGACAAGAAAATTCTTATTCAAGCAAGAGAAAAATAAAACCCACACATAAAATTTGCTCAAAAACTTTCCTTTAACCGTTTATTTGAATCCTAAACCAACAAAATGAAGAACAAAGTCCAAACAATTAGTAATTATCATTATCTTCAGTATCAAGGCAACACAGAGATTTACATATCAAATTGGGAAAAAACAATTATTTCTTGATACTTATTTCTCTAAGTAATGAGTTGGCTGGCGTTATATCGCTCAACCACAACTTTCAGAGTTTAATGAATAATTGAAGACAGGACCCTTTTAGTATAATTTTCACCAAGGATTAAGACATGTAGATAATACAATTGACTAAAAAAACCACCTCCAGGAGCAAACAATTTAAGATTTCGGAAACTAATTTATAATGGTCACCATAACATCTAACATCCAATATATGAGAGCCATTATAAACACTTTATCACAAATCTATGCCTTTGCGTAGAAGTGGTTCACGAATATGTCTAAGTACAGCAAAGAACTCCTTGATAAAAAAAAAGGAGAAGAGGGCACCTTGTCAAAGAAAGTGGTCATTTTGTTTTGGGAGGGGGGAGGGGGGCTAGGAGATCAATAGATTTGCCAAAAGAAAGTGGTCATACACACGGAAGAAGCTCTAGAAAGTGGACCCCATGCAAAAGTCATTAGGCAAACAGCATTACCAAAAAATACCTTTTACATAAGATATATCAAGAATATGAAAAATAGTTTAGTGGTTTTATCATCTAGACTTTATTTAGCAAGAAAACATTTATTTAAGGTCTCAATTATATAATTATATGTTTAATGTGACACGATAATATCTATATTTTACATGAAACATAATAAAATAGATTACACACTAGAATGAAAGATTGCATTCTAAATGATCAGTTGATAGATTTTATGAAAAAATAAATTTTAAATATTTCATTTCAAAACTAATAATGGATGAATATTGTGTAGTCTAAAATTTTTCAATAGGGAAATGCTACTCTCACTGCTCATTTCTACAAAGTGTTTTTTTTATTTTTTTTTACTTAATGATTAACAAAGTGTTTTTTTAATAATGAGCACTGCTATATACAGTCCTCTTAAGAGGACTATATTGCAATCCCAGTGAGTGAAATACTAAATTGTCCTTATTTTTAGGCTTGAATTTACATTACCCCTTTCTTCAACCTAAAGCCAAAACGTTTGAGCCCATTGACTTGTCTCATCCTCTTCCCGTTAAACACTTCATCTAATTTAATTTTTTTTAAGCACATCCCCATGATCCATCCAGTTCACCGTCCCCAGCCCCATGAGTTCGACTCCATTCCCTCCCTCGACTTCACAAGAAAAAAGAATCCCTGACTTAACCGTCACGCCAACTGCTCCCCAAGGATGTGAAGACCCACTCTGCTGCACCTCCCTCCTCTGCAAGCACCGCCTATAGACCACCATAAACCACTCGGTTAGGCCCCTGTTCTTTCTCCTCAAAACAGAGCAGTCCCGCTCGACTCCCACTGCCATGAATGGTTAATGAATTTTTCCTAAATTTGATGGTTCTTGCTTGAAGAAAAATCAACGGAATGGCTAATAGCATAAAAAGGGGCCAAGCATAAAGGAAAAACTTAATACACCTTGATCTTTATTTGTCTGGAACCCCTTCCCTTTCTGTCAAAGTTGTCAATTACAATAGTAAATGTATTGTTCCTCACTCCATCCAGTTGTCTTTCTCACTCCCACTTTTCTCATTGTACCCCTGACCCTCTCAACATCTTCCCACCTACCTGCCAAAGCATATATGTTGGAAAGCAAAATATAATTTCCCGAATTGTATGGTTCAAGCTCAAAGAGCTTCTTTGTAGCCAGCTCCCCAAGTTTGACTCTTTTGTGAATCCGACTAGCATTTAAAAGAGACCCATGAACTCCTACATGTGGTTCCATTGGCATGCTTTCAATCAACTTTTATGTTTATGGAGTTCTGATTCACAACTAGCTGGAGTTTTATGCTTTTGTTAAGTTTTGGATTGTTTCTTTAATCTTCTCAACTATGAAATCAATTTTTACTTAAAAAAGAACTCCAAACTCTTTCCTCCTCCACAACTCTTCCCATGGATGTTTCTGTAGACTTTTGAGGTCTTCCTCTCCCCATTCTCCTTCCCTTCCTTCTTCACTCATTCGGCCGGAGTAGCTCTCGCAGCTTGCAACCAAAAATCAGCCTTACGAAACAAAGTACTTCACGCAAATACTTGACCACTTCGTACTTCTTGCCCAAGGTTTTCAATCGGCTATGTCTCCTCACCAATCATGGAAGCCATGAGAGGTATGGCATCTAACACCAAATCCAACAAAATCACCCAATACGAATCCACACAAACCTTCCTTACAAAGAGCCATTACACTGCATCCAAGGAAGGAAGGGAGCGATTTCATCTGGACGAGGGGGGAGGGGGTGGATTTTATGGCCTAACTTGGTTTTCGTTCCCTAGAATGAAACACGCCGTTTCATTTAGTAATGAAACACTGCATTTCACAATGCTTGCAACGCAGTCTTCATTCGGAGGACTGTAATAAGAATTTCTCTTTAATAATATTGTGATTTTTTATTTTTTTAAAAAATATTTAAAAGTGTTAAAAAAATACATGTAAAAAAAAAAAGCAAAAAAAAAAACCTAAACTAACCTTGACCTAACGGTAGCTCCCAGCGGTAGCTAGGAGCGGTGGACGTAGCAGCTCTCTTTTCGATAATATCACTGCACTCAGTAGGGAGAAAATCAGAAAACATCCTCTCACTTTGACAGCGTCACACTGCATAACAGTGAAGCAATCCGGTTAATAAAAATCAAATTTAAGTTATTTAACCCCGAAAGAACTGAATAAACGACGAGGGATGTGGCCTAATAGAGGGACAAAAAGGGAAAGTAAAAATGTCAAAAAATTACTATTAATTTATAGAGGGACAAAAAAAGTAAACATGCAAATAAAACAAAAGCAAACTGAGGGCATAAATGGAAAATAACCAAAACATAGGGTCAAACATGTAAACATGCTAATATGACATAGCCAAACTGAGGGATGAAAAGGAGAAACCCCAGCAAAACAGAGGGACAAAAATGGAAAAGAACAGTCGTCAAAAACTACTGTTCATTCCTGTCTTTGAGGCCCGCAGTATTGTGCTCTGCAGTACTGATCGATTAGGATATCTTTCCCTTGGCCAGTAGCGATTTCCTCACTAAAACAAACATATTGATTAGGTAAGTTTTAGTAGGTTAGCCTAACTTTTCAGGGCATTATTTTTTGAATGAAACCTCATAGCAATCTCAGGTTCTACTAGTGGTACCCTTGTCTTAGATTTGAATCAAGCTCTACCATTTTGGATGGCATGAGTTGAGTTTGAATAGTGTCAAATGCATTGTCTTTTTGTAGTTTTGATTTGAGTTTTAATTTGCATACTTCTCTGAACTGAATTGTTAATTTGAAAATGGATCAAGTCTGTTTTTGCAGGGACAATTATTTTTGGAAAGAATATTTAGTTTCACATGCAAACTCTAAGATTGAAATTAGTGAAATGTTTTCGTGAAATAGCCATGTTGGTAGCTTTATAGAGTCATGCCCAAACACCATTAGTTGCCTTTGTTTATTTTCAACTGTAATTTGATTTTAGAAAAATATGTTGTAGTACTTGTTTTTGAGTTTAGATTGATTGAAATCTGAATAGTGAAGTCTGAGCATATCGTGATGATGATTTTCTGGCATCATAAAGATTGAATGAAGAGTTGAGATATGCATGAGACTAAGACCAAGGTAGGAAAATTATTTACAAGTATATTATAGTTTCATATTAAATGAAGTGTAGTTTTTTACAATTGAATTTTGTTTTTAATGAAGTCGCATGCTTCTATTGATTGATTGTAAGATATGTTTTAAGAGAGTTGTAAAAGAGTTATAAGTATATGATTATTTGGTATTAATTAGGTTGTTAACTACTCTTGTGAATAAAAAGAGTTTTGCTATTCAAACATCTCTATCAAATATCAACGTGTCATCATCTACATGGTAGTTTTTGATTTGTATGTCATATCAACTATAAAATATAATGGATTGAATATTAAAAATGTGGAGATCAATCCTTTTTATCTACCCAAATGTTGAGATATGCAACTTAGTTTGTTTTTGTAGATGAGATGAGATGAAATGAGTGAAGATTAAAATTGAATAAAATATTATTTGAATATATTTTGTTTTTTTTTTTTTTTTTGAGATTTGAAAAGTTTTATTTTATTTTGCATGAAAATTTGAAAAAGTTATAATAATTAGATGAGAAGAGTTGAGAAGATTTATGAAAACAAACGAGAGTAGGAAAATTATTTACAACTATATTATAGTTTCATATTAAATGAAGTGTAGTTTTGTACAATTGAATTTCGCTTTTAATGAAGTTGCATGCTTGTATTGATTGATTGTAAGATATGTTTTACGAGAGTTGTAGAAGAGTTAATTATATCATTATTTGGTATTAATTAGGTTGTAAACCAGGGGTGTAATTTTACCAGCCCGAACCTCAATGTAATTTTAACAGGGGTGTAACCAGGGGTTCGTATAATCTACAAACGGGTCAGAACTGGTCCGGTTCCGGTTTTGAGATTTTCCTGATGGGATTGGTTGATAAAAATTTATATATATAATAATATTTTATAAATAAGTTTTATACAAAATTAAAATTATACCAAATATTTTTTATATATTAATATATAAGTTTTATATATAATGTATAATTATATGTGAAATTTATATATATTATATAATATAATTATATATCATATATGAAATATGCTATTAATATAATTATACATAAGATAATGTTATTATAAAATAAAGTTTAATCTTAAAAATTTCATTAATGAAACAAGATAGAAGTCTAATGGTAACACAATACCTTTTATATCAAAGCAGAATGGATTTATTAGAACACTGGGAAAATCGTCGCACATACTTATTAAATGAAATTAAAAATATAAAATATCATTTGAGTATTCTTGCATTATAAAAAAAAAAAAAAAAGAGTAAAAATCATTGATACAGTTTTTAATAAAGATAACCTATAGAAAAAGAAAATGAAGTATATTGAGAGACTTGTGTTGGTAAGCCAATGAAATCCGATGGTCAGCCCATCTATGCTGAAAGGCTTTTAAGGGTGGTCCCGGTGGTGTTCCCTCAAACTCTTAATCTACTGATTTCTCTTTAGACATAGGAAATCTTTACTATTCATGTATTATTTGAGTTACTGTGTTGCACTGTTTCAGTGTCTATAAATAAGCGTTTGTAGCAGAGGAGAGGCATTCGGAATTCTCTCATCTGAAGCCTTGCCTTGCCCTCTCTCTCTCTCTCTCTCAAAACTCTCTCCTAGCTCTCCCAAGCCTACCTTTTGTAAATCAACTCTCCAGTCTTTCTTAAATGGTGGGAAAAATACAATTACGATCATGTCTTAAAAATGTTTTCAAAAATTACCAAAGCACCAGAAGTACTTGTTCAACGGAGCAGATTTCAAGCACAGTTAGCATCCATTACCAGCAAAAAAGATTTGAAAAAATTAGCCGAAGCAATGTCACAAGTTTCAGATAGTGATGAGGAAGAAGAGACACGGAATCCAACCAGATTATCTCCATTACAGCAACCTGCAGCTTACCAAGGCTCTCCCAACCTTTACAAAAATAGAAAGAGATTATATTCAAAAGAGATATTATCAATATTTGGAAGAAATCCAAATTAATATGCCATTCTTCTCATGGTTCGAAATAATTTATAAGTCAAACCAATTAACAACCATAAATCGGACTCCTTAAAAGAAGTTTCATTATCTAAAGAAATTAATTTTTTAACAAAAAACAGAATTAGAAGAAAAGAAAAACAGATAAGCTTTTAGAATTCTGCAAAAAGGAAATTAATGATTTATTAACAAAAGGATTAATTAGAAAAAGTAAATCACCTTGGAGCTGTGCTGACTTTGTATATACTGTTCATGTATTATTAGTGTTACTGTTTAAGTTACTGTTTGTACAGATCGGTTTTCACGTGTTTTTTCTTTTTATTAGTCCTTTTGGGAGTTTTTATTGGTTTGTTATATGCCTGTTTATCTTTTATCTTTTTATAAGGTTTCCTGTATTTTCGTTTTTTATTAGAATAGTTTTTATTCTTATAGACTCTTTTTCCCTTTTTATGTCTTCTTGAAGGAGCTAATAATGGAGTATAACCAAATTGTTTACAAAAGGTACCTAATTCCTTTTTAGCAAATTTCTTTTCTTTATCCATTTGCTTTTTTAATCTTAAATATTATATAACATTAATATATAATAGTAACTCTTTATATGTTCTAAATAGTTTATATGGTAACTATAATATATTATATAACTATAATATATAATAGTAACTATTTATATATTCTAAATAGACTATATAGTAACTATATTATATTATATGACTATAATATATAATAGTAACTATTTATATGTTCTATTTAGAACATATAAATAGTTACTATTATATATTAATGTCATATAATATAATATAGTTACTATATAGTCTATTTAAAACATATAAATAGTTACTATTATAGATTATAGTTATATAATATCTTATAGTTACTATATAGTCTATTTAGAATATATAAATAGTTACTATTATATATTATAGTTACTATATAGTCTATTTAGAACATATAAATAGTTACTATTATATATTCATGTCATATAATATAATATAGTTACTATATAGTCTATTTAGAACATATAAATAGTTACTATTATATATTATAGTCATATAATATAATATAGTTACTATATAGTTCTCTCGTCTGAACGCAGCGGGGGGAGGGGGAGCTTCGGCTCCCTCTTCCCTCTCCTCTCCTCCCTCTCTAACATCGGCCCTTCGTCTCCGATGAGTTTCGTTTTGGTTTTGTTTTTTTTTTTTTTAGCTTTCGGTGAATAAAGGGACTAGCCGATCCGAGCTCTTCCGGTCTTCATCCTCCAACACGCTCACCTCCAGGAGACTCCCATGGCGCTGATCAGTAAAACCTCTTCTTGCGGTCTCCTCTAAAATGGCGCGTTGCCCGCACGCGCGGGACGTATGGTTCGGAGCTCGCCGGCGTTTGGGCTTCACGCATCATCTAGGATTTCTCCGATGCTACTTCACGTGGCGGTTTCAGAACCGGCGTCTCTAATTCCTCTCAGCTCGTCCATCGGTTTCTCCTTGTTTTTGTGCACTGGTTTCCTTTACAGTGTTTTAGTGTAGTTTCTTTTGAATGTATTTAGATCTAGGAAAAAGCAGAAAAAACCCATAAATGTAGTGCCCATTCGGACTGGGTCCGAATGGTGTTTCCTCCCTCTCCGCGTAGGCGGAATTGGTGGGCGTTTTCCTCCTCCCGTTTATCGGGTTTGGAGTTGTTTGGTGGGTTCTGATTCCTCTGTCCTGAACAGAGGAGTGGTATTCTCTTAGACGTAGTTCTGTAGAGATGCCTTGTTTGGACTAGGCCTTGCCAGTCACGGTGGTGTACTGGGATACTCCTAACGCTTGTATTGACTTATTTTTAAGTCAACTTGTAAGTCCTCTCTCTTTAATGGAACGAGATTTGCTGTTATCAAAAAAAAAAAAAAAAAAAAGAACATATAAATAGTTACTATTATATATTAATGTCATATAATATAATATAGTTACTATATAGTCTATTTAGAACATATAAATAGTTACTATTATATATTAATGTTATATAATATCTTATAGTTACTATATACTATATTTACAACATATAAATAGTTACTATTATATATTCATGTCATATAATATAATATAGTTACTATATAGTCTATTTAGAACATATAAATAGTTACTATTATATATTCATGTCATATAATATAATATAGTTACTATATAGTCTATTTAGAACATATAAATAGTTACTATTATATATTAATGTCATATAATATCTTATAGTTACTATATACTATATTTACAACATATAAATAGTTACTATATAGTCTAAAACATTCATATAGTTACTATTGTCCAATTATAGTTATAGACTATATTATAGTTAGAATATATTATAGTTATATTAATGTTATATAATATATTATACTTACAATATAGTTATATCATTAAACAAAGATCATTAATAAAAGTTTAAAATTAGATTTATACTAAAATGGAACGTTATTAGAAAATATATATGGAACATTATATTTATTAACGTTCCAACGTTTCATTCCACGTAGGAACGTTGGAACGTTAATAAATATAACGTTGGAACGTTAACTGTATATAAATCCAAAACCGAACTCCCGAAACTCATTTCTCCGTTTTCCTCCGTTTCGAAGCCGCCACTCCTCCGTCGCCGCCGCCGTCAAACTCCGCCACAACCATGAGTAAAAGGTATGCATCTCTATTTTATCTAAAAGTATATATTTTATTCATCGATTTCGATCGATTTGTATTAAAACCGAAACCCATGGTGGCCGGATGTTCAACTCGATTTTTCGGCCACCACAGGTTACCATTGGCCAAAAGGTCACCGTAGAAATGTTCCTTGAAGTGTATACTTCATTTCTACGTTGACCTTTCGACATTTAGCCCAGTAGAAATAGGATTTGGAGCTTTCGATAATGGCTGAGTTGACTCAGTCATTCTGTCTCGTAACGTTCGAACGTTTCGTCAATACGTTCGAACGTATGCCGTTTCAAGTTCCTAACGGTTGGCCTTCCACGTCCGGACGTATATTTTATACGTCCGGATACGTCTGGACGTTACTATATTTACGTTCGATAGTATAATTGAACGTTCGGGCGTAAGTATTTTTAATTTTGTTAATATTTTTAACAATTTTGCGTTCGAACATATATTTATAACGTTCGAACGTATGGCAATTAAATTTATGATACGTCCTACGTTCGGACGTTTAGTTAAACATCCGAACGTTATATCTTTACGTTCGAACGATATTACTAAACGTCCGACCATTTCATCGTAATGTTCGGATGTATATTTTATATGTTCGAACGTTAACGCAACTCAGTTTAATATTAAGACAAATATGCATCAATAGTACAATTAATTTTGTTTTATTTTCTATTTTCAGGACATGGCTCATCCTTTGCATTCCAGGAAACGAGGGAGGGAAGGAGCCACTCAAGACAGTGCTTGGATCGGTTCTCGTACTGTTATGGTTGAGCAAGAGGCCCTGATCAACGAGTTCGATGAGCTCAGCTGGGAGCATACCAACCTGAGAGATGTCTTCCTCAGTAGAGGCTGGGGAAATATCTGCACATTGAGGGGTAAGGCATATCCCTCTATGGTTCAGGAGTTATACATGGAGATGTGCTCCATGCCTCAGAACGCATCCTCTCACACCGTGACTGTACGCGGTGTGACATTTGAGTTTTCAGCCGATGTCATCGCCAACCACCTCGGGATTCGTCGAGGAGTTCAGACATCGACTGAGGCAGATGTAGGCACTTCTGCATCATCTACTGGCCCACTTGATGCATCATCAGCCAGAGATGCAGACCAGTCAGAGGCCGAAGGTGCTGACCCTTTAGCTACGGATGACGATCGAGACGAGGATTTCTACATTCTCACCGGGAGAGACCGCATGCAGCTCGAGAGGTCGAACTCCTTCCACCAAAATCATTTGCTACCGTTCTTTCGCATGTTGCATCTTATAGTTGCAACAAACGTGGATCCTGTGGCACATAAGACCACATTTAGTCGGACTCGGGCACAGTTTTTGATACGGGTGGCACGTGGAGATGCCATAGATTTGCCCTTCCTCATCTTTGACAGGATCCGTTACAAGGCGAGCATCGTCTCCACAGACAACCTCCCATACGGTGTCCTGCTCAGTCGGCTACTACTTGCTCGGGGAGTGCCAGCCCAGCCTTTAGAGCTGGCCAAAGTTCAGATGAGCGCCCTTGATATGACCACTCAACGACGTAGCATTGGACAGGCGAGGGGACGTCGGCCACCCCTGTAGCGGATCTAGTTCCTCCGACGTAGCCCCAGCTCAGTGTGGGGAGTAGTGGTCAGTAGCCGACCACTACATCTGCGGGAGATGTGCGGCCTGCTTGGGTTGATGCAGTGATCTCGCAGCTGACTGCGCATATCGATCGATGAACAGCTCGGGCCTCTAGAGGCATTTGTCGCCGAGATGTCACACCGTGTACATATCCTCAACGACAAGGTTGATACCTTGACTAAGGAGGTACGGGCCGCTACGACTTTCCCGGACGGCGATATTATCTAAGTGTTGTTTACGTACTTTTATCATATTTTATGTATTTTGTTTTTAATATTTGTAAGGAACAATATTGTTTAATATATCTATGGTTTTTTAATTACAATTCTCAATCTTCTTTAATGTTATATTTTTCAACTTCAATACTAAATCACTGCACTTCAAATATACATAAACATAAATATTTATTTAAATATGTATATATAAATATATACATATTTATATTTATATATATAAACATAAGTTTATATATATAAACATAAATATTTAAAAAATATATAAATATATAATTATATTTTACAAATTTTGTATATATAAATGTATACAAGTCAATTTTTTAGACTTATATCCAAATTATGCAATATAAAAACCACATAAATTTAAAATTAGAACATATTTAATTTAAATTTATAA
>QEOT01005508.1:0-28910 GCA_003123785.1 Pterocarya stenoptera
AATGAGGAAGTTCTAATTTGACTCCCCCTATGAATGTTCTTTTAGGGTCCTGGTCCCTGGACTTCAAGATCTCATTTTAGGCGATTCTCACCTGTAGCCATTTGGCTCTGGTTTTCGAATAGTGTGTGCATCATGTTTGTTAACTGCTCCATGCGATCTTTGAGATCTTGAATGAATTCTGCTTAGGCAATTGACGTTGCATGGTCTCCTGGTATTGCTTAGATCTGGTGCCTTAAGCCATGAGGATCTCGTGTTCTGGGATACCACTTGTTAGAGCTCTTAGTTGAAATCGCTAGGTAGAGGGAGTGATTGTAGATCTGAAACCAAGAGAAGATGGATTGAAATTGTATTTATATTTTAATAACATCAAACACTGGTTGATTCGAGGCAACTCAGAACCTCCACAAGTCTGATGACGTTCATACAAGATTCAGAATATCCTCTCCCCTCTCTTCCCTGTACTAAGTACTATATTCCCCTTCTAACAGATTGAAATACAAATGATTGAATTGACCCTCTAACCCACTTAACATCTTCCGCCTAAACGCAGAGTTTTAATAACAGGAAAACTACATCTTTTAATAAACTACTACTAAGCTGCACCGTTTTAAGGCTTGCATACAACTGCGTTTTTATACTTATTATTGAAGTGCGTCGATTTTTCTGATGATAAATCTCCCCCTCGATTCCCTTTTTCATTTCTTCTTCCCGTTCTTTCTCTTCCTCATGCCAAAGATAGCTTTGCTTTCCTCTTCCCCGTTGCCATCTCTGAGGTCTTTGACACTCACCGATCGACTACCTCTTAGTAGTTAAACGTATATAGCGTAAGTCTCATACTTTCTTTTTTTCACTATTCATTTTTAGGGCTTTGTCTGGAAATGGTATATTCCTCTTAGATTCCAGTTTAATCCATTTTCACATATGATCCCCGGGTGAATTGCTGATATAACTCATTTCTCTCTCTCTCTCTCTCTCTCTCTCTCGCAATCGCTTTTGTGGATTTGAATTGCGCTAAACTTCAGTTGCGTTATTTGTTATTAGGTATCGGTTACTTGGAAAAAGGATGGTTCTGGGATTGAATTTTCTACTATAGAATTTATAGTTTAGCTAACACTGGTTATTTTCTCATCTTTCTCTGCTTTGATGGAAATCGGGGAGCAGTACTTCTAGTCATTACAGTCTAATAGAGGTAGAAATGCAGCAGAAATGTAATTAATTTATTACTGAGCGAGTTTATCTTAATAGGATGGAGGAGGCAGTGATTCATTATAGTTACCTTGTTTTCATAACGTGGATGAGGTTGAATAGCCATTTCCTCAAGCACTTGAAAAACTCTTTTATTTTTATGTACCAAATGCTATTAGCTATCAAAAAAAGAAAAAAAATTGTACCATATTCTGTTAGCTTTTCTCTTTCATCTACTCCATGGCAGAATGGTGCATTTGTATGCTTAATTATGTCTTTACTGTTGGGTTGTTGGATTTAGTCATGAGAAATGTTGAGCCGAATTTTTTTTGGTTATCTGAAAATGTAGTGTTTGAGCATGATTTGAAGTTTTTGAAGGAACTCTTACTGTCATGTATAGTTTGTTACGTGCAGTTGTATGCAAACTGATATCTAAGTCTTGGGAGGTTTCATCTTAAGCATTAGATCTTAACAAGTGGTAAATTTTAACTTATGTTTTAAATTAAGGACTAGGTGATAAATTTAATAATTTAATGTTTACATTGTAAAATGATGGCAGTTAGGGAATAAAAGTTCGGTTTTCCAAAAAAGAAAAAAGAAACTTAGGCCCCGTTTGGGAATTGATGTGATAATAGGGTTATGATTTGTACTGCCTTTGTTGGAACAGGTTTCGCGAGAAGAGCTTTGTCCTACTGCCTTATTCAGAACAGCTTTCGCAAGTAGAGCCTCGTTGTACTGCAGGGTTTTAATATCCACTGATTTTGTACGGCTGTTTCTTGTCTTCATTTCATCACCATCCCCTCTATTCTCTCTCTGGTTAATTTCGGTGAGCTTCAATGGAAGTAGGTGGCGAGCCAATGATGAGAGTGCAAGCCTTAGCTGAAGCCGGTGTATCACAGGTCCCACCTCCATACATCCAGCTCCCTCACAACCGGCCTCAACTCAAATTCAATACATCCTCCACCTCCAATAACAATCAAAGTAATAGTATTCCTCCTATCATTGATCTATTCAATTTTGAGCCCAGCTGTAGGGACCTAGTCCAGGAGTCGATCGGGCGGGCTTGCAGGGAATGGGGGGCCTTCCATGTCACCAGCCATGGTATCCCCACCAGCCTGCTGGACCACATCAAGACCACTGGCCTCTCATTCTTCAAGCATTGTCCCATACCCGACAAGCTCAAGTACTCTTGCAACCCAAGCTCTTTTGCCTCTGAGGGCTATGGTTCCCGAATGCTCTTGCTAGGCAAAGATGACCCACATAATGAAGGCAACATCGTCTTGGATTGGAGAGACTACTTCGACCACCACACTTTCCCTCTCTCTCGGCGCAATCCCTCTCGCTGGCCCCACTTCCCTCCCGATTACAGAGAAACTGTGGCCATGTATGCCGACCAAATGATGACGCTGGCTCAGAAGTTAATGGGCTTGATCTCCGAGAGCTTAGGCTTGAGATCATCGCACATAGAGGATGCTGTGGGTGAACTGTACCAGAACATTACCATCAGCTATTACCCTCCCTGCCCTCAGCCGGAACTCACCCTGGGTCTCCAATCCCATTCCGATATGGGCGCCATCACTCTTCTCATTCAAGATGATGTTGGAGGCCTTCAACTTCTCAACCATAACCAATGGGTCACCGTTCCCCCCCTCTCTAATGCCATTCTTGTCATCCTCGCCGATCAAATTGAGGTATCTATCATTTTTTGTCTGTTCAAGAAATTCCTCTGATTATGATACCTTCGGACTATAGTCCATAGGATCGTGATATCTGGGTAGAAATAGATACAAAAATAGAAAAATTAAATTTCTTATATAACGTTTTAGGTTCAAATTAAATCTACTGTTGCTTTGGTGTACATGGAGTTATTTCCAATTTATTGACCGAGCATTTGGATTTCTCTATCTTTTCATTTCAATTTGCTTATGAGTTTTCTTAATTTGTCAGCTTATGGATAGTGTCACTTCGCATATGTGTACTTTGCTTTGTTTTTTTTTATTTGCTACAATCCTTTCGTTGAGAAATATGTCGTCTCCTTCATCTTGATAACATCACCTGAAAATATGATTACCTTTCTTCAGTAAGGCTGTAGATTAAAATGCTCTCCTGTAAATTGCTTGTAGTGATTTGTATCATCCAGAAAAACTGGAAATGCATCACGTTATGTGTACTTTGCGGTGCAGATTATGACCAATGGAAAGTATAGGAGTGCTCAACATCGGGCCATAACTAATGCTACTCAATCTCGGCTCTCAGTAGCCACATTTCATGACCCTGCCAAGGCAGCAAAAATATCACCTGCTTCTGAGCTTGTCGAGGAATCTTCTCCCCAATACCGGGAAGTTGTTTATGGAGATTATGTATCATCATGGTACACGAAGGGCCCTGATGGAAAACGCAATATCGATTCCCTCCTGCTTAACTGATGGGACTGGAAAAATTAAAGAAAATAGCATTACCCACCCCCCCTTTGTTTTTCGAAGTTTCATTCTTTTGGTTTAGTGGAACCGTAATAACTGTCGTCAGTCTTTTGTTTTGGGGAATAATAAATTAAATAAAATGGTTTCAACTGTAAGCATTGCTTGCGGAAATATTGCCTTGTACTGCCATTCCAACTGCGGTGGGATGTAAAAATAGCACAGCATTAATGGGCAATTGAACCGAGCCAGCATTTCCCGTCTCGGCTGGTCTTCTACGTAGTTGTTACAAGGAGCATTTGCCACGAGGACTTATTCTGGAGTTTGACCTGCCGATCAAAAATTACTTGGGAGTTCCAAATTACCATACTCACCGCTATTTGACGTCCATGTCATGCATTTAGCGTATCCAATAGAGCCTCCTCGGATTTTGGCCGGGAAAATGTCCCTTTATTTCGGAAGATTGTTCGCACCTCTCTTGCTCTTATCACAGATCAAGACCAAAACTGACAACTACGAGTGAGCTTATAATAAACCTTTAAAGCAAAAACATGTACCACAATGCCAATGGCAACCGGAAAGGTTTGAGTTGAGAATTTTGGTGATGCTGAAGCCTGGAGGTATACCTAAAGTCTCTAACCACAAGTCAAGCGAGGGCAAGCTCAGACCGAATTAGGAGGATCAAGCTAAGCCTAACAGGAATCTATTTCGAAACTTTAGATGGGAAAATGTTCCCCACCTATGGGCTTGGGTGAATTGAAAATGCATTCTGATCTCATGCATTCATGACAATACATTCAAGTGTATTCATGCATATTCGAGCACAAGACCAGCTTGGTCTTGGCACGATTGTAGAAATGGCAAAAATGTGCATATCAAGAAGAGCTACACAGGCATAGCCGACGAGCCAACGCGAGATATGAGATGTCCGCTTTGTCTTGCACTCTAGGCACATCATTTTGCATGAGATGACTCGGAATATGAAAAATAAATGTTCGAGGATAAAGCCTATTTAGGATTAGGCAATGAATTATGGTCCACGAAAAGGCGGAGATACCAAATATCAACCAGATTAAGATGATTAAGGACTTGCAAGAAGGCGAGGCTCATATATGAATATTGTAAGGACATTCTTTAGCATAAACCATCAAGGCATGCATGCATTAAAGATAACCCTAAAAACCATCACTCATCGCTATGTCCTAGCAAAAGGTCAGTCACACCTGAATTCTAGAAAAATAATAATACTCCCATAAAGTGCTTCAAAGTTCCATGTCTTGCTTAAACTTCAATAACAAAAATACTCAAAACTGTGTCGGAATGAAAATGTTGCATGGGGTTATGAGATCACTTCTTCTTTTCTCCAGCTCCACCAGACCTACAAGCAAAATTCCAAAAGGAAAATAAGAGATTGACTGAAACTCCAATCTCTAAACAATTTGCCTTTCCTTCAGGGAAGCTACACAATTTTTTTTTTTGACAATTTCAAGAAGGCTACACAATTTAGCATGTACTTCTCAACAAAATTATCATAGTGAACTCATTTAAACGCATTTTCTTGTTAATACTTCTAGGAGAGATTTTCCAGAAGATTTTACCTCATCTTGCGGAGAACACCAGACATTTCCTCACGCTTCTTCTTTGCCCTCTTATGAGTGCCAAGCTTTCTTTTAGCAACTTTCAGTGCACGCTTGTCCTTTCCAACTTTAAGTAGCTCAGTGATCCTCTTCTCATATGGTGCAAATCCAGCAACTTCCCTGATCAAGTTCCTCACAAAGTGGACTCTTTTACTTGTTTTCTGAATGTAGGAACAATGGGAGAGAGAGAGAGAGTACCATCAGATTTATTTCAAAGAGTAACATAAATTTCATTAAAAAGCACAAAAGGCACAATCCAAAAGTACATGGGATGTAAACCAAAAAGACACCTATCTAGCATGCAAAAGTGATACAAGAGAGTACCATCAGATTGTGCCATGGAAAGAATTTTGAAAATGAAAACTTAGATTATGGTGAAACAACTTAACTATAGTCGTGGAATATCAAACCACGAACCATCACCACCACAATGACAAACACTATTGGAATAACACTATTAAAAGTACTCTTCTTGCTCTAACGCAGTTTTTCTGTTTAACAACTTCCTAATGTATAACACGGCAGAATATTATAAAAACATTCATGGGACAGAATTAACTCACTCCTTTGCGATCTGAGGGACGTGGAGCCAATTCTTTCTTGGTCACGATATGACCTTTATTCAAGCCCACAAAGAGGCCAGTATTTGGCTGTTTAGGAGCCATCGCCTGCGTAAAAAATCACACATCAGTCGATGTTAATCTGCTTAATCACACACACACTATCCGTGCTAAACCAGGCAAGCAACATGCACATATTTAGAACTGGGGATAGTAAAATAGTTACAAAAAAAAAAAAAACATTCCTCAAGTAAATCACATATGATCTTTAACAAACAATACCGAGATGTATTATCAAAACAAAAATGTTGGAACTTTGAAATCCATATAGATCTCAGCACAAAAAAGCAGAAACACAGATTTAAAAAAGAATAAAGAGGTCAGTGCTTGGCTGTTTAGGAGCCATCACCTGGTAGAAAATCACACATCAGTCGAGGTTAATCTGCTTAATTACACACGCACTATCCGTGCTAAACCAGGCAAGCAACATGCACATATTTAGAACCGCGGATAGTAAAATAGTTTAATAAAAAAAAATATTCTTGAAGTAAATCACATATAATCTTTAACTAACAATACCGAGATGTATTATCAAAACAAAAACGTTGGAACCTTGAATTCCATATAGATCTCGGCACAAAAAAGCAGAAACACAGATTTAAAAAAGAATAAGTATACCAAGCAATAAATCACGTAGAATGTCAGATAAACTTTAAAAAAACAGCTTTCAGAATTATGAAGGGATTATTTATCTTTAATACAAACATAAGCAACAAAGAAGCAGGCTCACATACTCAAAAACAGTAACAATGTGCAAATAGGATTTCATATGAGCAAATAAACTCAACCTCAACATATATAGATAAATAATACATGTAGACCCCTCAAACGAAAAGCCAAACTTCAGCTAAACAAATCTGAATATCTAGGACTTTGTCTAGAGGATAAGAAATGAATGAAAGCGATAAAAATACGTAAAAATCAAAGACTCTAACTTTCTTAGCAGCCAATATAAGAATTAGGTCGATTATATTTTCGAGAATTATATGTTGAGGAAAGCTCTGCGTGTGTGTGTGTGTGAGAGAGAGAGAGAGAGAGAGAGAGAGAGAGAGCTTCGTTACCTTAAGCTTCAACGTCCGAGGCGGCGGGTGTGAGAAAGTTGGAAACAGAGATTAGGTTTCGGTTTGTGAGTGGTTTTTATAACTCCGGGCCTGGGGGAGTAGGAAAATGGGCAAAACAGGAAGGGTAATCTGGTCAATCACAATGATATGCAATTCTCCTAGAAGTTTAGAACTCATTTACTTAGGGCTATATCCAAGTCGATTGGACCGGCCGTCGCGAATACGAATGGGCCGTCGAAGTTTGGACTTGGCTGAAATCGAGAAGAAACTGATCGGCCAGGGGGTATAAAATTAAAGAAATCGATGTCAGGCAGTTTGATTTCAATCTAAACCAAACTTAAACTATTGAACCGGCCGATTTTATATATATATATATATATATTTTATATTATATGTATATAAAACGGTGTCGTTTTATTTATAAGTTTTATAAAACAAAATTAAGTGAAACAACATTGTTTCATCTAATTTTAATAAACCACACATTCTTCTTTTTCTTATTATTTCTCGTCTTCTTCATCCCTTTGCTTCTTTCTCTATAACTGCAATTTCACAGCCCACCGCTCGCCTCCTCTATCACAGCAACACCAACAGCAGGCCAACGAACCGCACCGACTCAAGCCAACATCGAAGACGCAGGTTTTCTCCCTCCTAATCGGTCGATTCTAAAGCTCTCCAAGCTGGAGAGCTCCATCGGTGCGGCGTCGGTTTTGGACCGAAACCGCACCGCATACGTCAATTTTATGCCCTACTTTTACATAACATTTGGCTAGCTATCAATGGGTCATGTCCTTACATTAAAATTAAATTTCAATTTTGAATAGTTATCTTTCATTTTGTATAGAGAATAAGTTAATCATTTTCTTCTAAGCAATAAAATGTGAATTTGTTACACCACATGGATATTGAGCTGAGTCCCAATCTTAATTAAAACAGAACATGGCATAAAAGGGCAATTTTATACCCTCAAATAAAAGGTTAACACTTTTAATTTTTTGTTGATGATTAAAATGTAGTCCACCAAAGATCAAGTCAAAACTTTATTAACAAATTTGAATAATAATAAAAATACTTGTATTGCGGCCCCAAGGATTGTTAAGATGGTTCTAACTAGAGGTGTAATCGGTTTCATTCGGTCCGGTTTGGTTCAAAAGTAGTCATGGGCCGAAAATTTCGTCCATTATTTTTGTCAAACTAGACCGTTTGCTATCGGTCCAGTTGGTACATTCGGTCCATAAACATTTTTTTCATTGCATAAATATGGTTAATAAAATTAAGTAATCTATTTAACATTTTATTTATAGTTAATGAATATTAAATAATTTCATTGTATATATGGTTAATGGTGATCCACTAGAGGAAAATTACATAATTAACTTATACAACTACTATATAAAATAATATATTATATATAATATTTAAAAATATATATATTCGGTCGGTCTCGGTCAAGTTCAAAAAAACCACACCCTAAGACCGACCAATAAGATTATTGGTCTGGTCCTGTCTGGACCGAACAATTCGGCCCAATCCTCTTGCAACCCTAGTTCTAACTATCCTAGAATGGCCATAACCATTGGGTGGTCCATGGCAGTTCTTCTATATGTGGGTGAGTTCGTGCACGACCTGGGGCACGAATCTAATTTGTTAGAATGTCATGTCATCACTTATTAAAAAAGAAGAAGAAGAAAATAGAAAACCACGAATAAGAGAACCCATCTCCTGTGACCCAATCGTTCTTCCGTATCCTCCCTCTTTAGTTTGCAAAACGAGACCCAATTGTAGTGTCTGAGGTTCTTCTTCCAATCAGACTGGTATCATCACTTTTATTGTATATGAGCACCAAGAAGAAGACGTTCCTCTTCAGTATGCACCCCATAATCGTCAGATCTAAAGGTTTGTTGGACTCCTAGGAAGAAGACGAGGGCAAGCAATGTTGCTGTCTACTCTCACTCTTATTTTCACCTAAAGAACTAGCAGCTTTGTGTTCTTGTTATTCTT
Source organism: Pterocarya stenoptera (assembly GCA_003123785.1). Lineage (NCBI taxonomy): Eukaryota > Viridiplantae > Streptophyta > Magnoliopsida > Fagales > Juglandaceae > Pterocarya > Pterocarya stenoptera. Next base: position 8,922 of record QEOT01005508.1, read on the forward strand.
AAAAAATATTAGGTTCTCATGGTGTTTTTTTCTTATTATTATTTTTTTTATAAAGATTGAGATACCCAATGATATGTAAGATATGTAACATGTAATTTGCAAGATTGAGATACCTAGGAGTGTAAAAAAAAAAATCGGAGAACTGGTAAACTGGACCGAACCGGTGGATTTGGTCCGGTACCTAGTTTGGTTCGGTCCGGTACCAGTTTTGTTTTTCTTTAAACCGGTCAAAATAGGTCCGGTTCTGATTTTTCTTTTTCTAAAATCGCCGGTTCATATATATATTGTAATTTTTTATATTGTATATAATTTTTATATGTAATATATAATTATATATAAAATAGTTTTGTATTAGATGATAAATTACTAATTAATATAATATTAAATTTTAAAATCTTATATCACTATAGTCTATTGTTTTAATAGTTATACTTATACTATCTCACTATATATTATAATATATCACTATAATCTATAATACAATTCTATATATATTATAATATACTACAATATATTATCACTATAGTATTATATACTATAATATACTATTATATATATATTATATAATATAGTATATAGTATATGAAAATAAAAAAACTGGACTGGAACAAACAAAACCGGAACTATCGGTTTAGGGGAATAACCGTTGCGAAATCGGTTCTTGAAAATGCAAAACCGGTGCATACCAGTTCGGTCCCAAATTTTGTCAAAAATGGGACCAAATCGGACCAGTTACACCCCTAGAGATACCGACCAAAAACTTGTAATTTTTTGTTACGCACTTGCTTTCTTTTATTCTACGTTTATCATCTCATTTCCCGTTAATTCCATATGGCTCCCAAAGCCGAGAAGAAACCCGACGAGAAGGAGCCCGCTGAGGAGAAGAAATCGATGGTTGCGAAGAAGTCTCCAACCGAGAAGAAGCCCAAGGCCAAAAAGAAGCTCCCTAAGAAAGGTGGAGCTGGCACCTCGAACAAGAAGTAGAAGTGAACCAACAAGAGTGTCAAGACCTACAAGATCTATATCTTCAAGGTAGAAGTGAACCAACAAGAGTGTCAAGACCTACAAGATCTATATCTTCAAGGTGCTTAAACAGGTCCACCCCGATATCGAGATCTCTAGCAAGGCCATGGGGGATCATGAATAGCTTCATTAATGAAATCTTCGAGAAGCTCGCTCAGGAGGCTTCCCGGCTCGCGAGGTACAACAAGAAGCCCACCATCACCTCTCGGGACATCCAGACTGCGGTGCGCCTTGTGCTACCAGGTGAACTCTCCAAGCACGCTGTTTCTAAGGGGACCAAAGGGGTCACCAAGTTTACTAGCTCTTAGAGATAGGTGGTGCCGGTTGATGGACTTGCTGGTTTTTTATGCAAAAGTTGGATCATATAGGAGAAGGAGATCAAAACACATTGCATCACCTAGGTGTCTTCCACGCACCATTTCATTTGGCGTTCTTTTTTCTCCCGCTCATATTAGAATGCATCATTTCATTTAGCTAGCATGCCAATGGGATTCGTCCCAGAGTTCGTATAACAAAATGACTGCATATAAAGTTCTTGGTCCATGGCCACCCTTCTTCAGGGTGGTCAGATCCACCCAAGTGTGGGGTGGTTCACAGCTACCTTGTGCTAGAGTGGCTGGATCTATCTTGACCTACCGTGACGAGAACACCCCACCTAGTTCGAGGTAGAGTTAAATTTGGTTTGACCCAATGTCAATGAATTTTTAGCAGTCATTTAATGGATTTTGTGATTATTCTAAACCTTTTTTTTTTTGGGTGGCTTGAAAAATTATCAAAGTAGTGATTGGAGATGGTTTTCAAGAGAATTATGTTTACAGATTCTAGGCATTTATGCTTTATAATTTAGGGTGAAGCTCCTAGCCGGTCGAGTGTGTAGCCTACTTTTACATCTGCGAATAGGGAGTTGCCACATAAGAAATGCAGCAAAATAGAGTTTACACCAGCATGCAGGTGATTACCTTTTTTTTGTTTTTGTGATCTCTTGCNCCCCCATTTTTCCCCCCCCCCCCCCCTCAACTTCAAGGAGGACATTTAGCTCTCTTTGAGGTTAAAACTCAACCTTTTTTACTCTAATTTTGTTCCCTTTTTATTTCTGTTTGGTTGCTGAGAAAATGTGGAAGGGATTTTTGTTTGGCTGTTGAGAAAATGTGGGATCGATTACTGTTTGAGTTGGATGTGGCACCTCCCCTTATATTAGTTTGAGTTTGATGAAGGTTGTTTGAGTTTGACATGCTGTTTGAGTTTGATTTCTATTGAGAAAAGGCTAGCAGTGGCGCCTCTCCTAATATTAGTTTGAGTTTGATAAAGGCCCTTGTTTGCCCAAGAAACTCCAAATTATTGTTTTGCTCTTTTGCTTTTTGGTTTTTCATAAAAAAGTATTTGATGTGGATTTTTGGCTTGTAAAATTATATACATATGTAATTAATTACCTATTGGCATGTAACTCAGTTGAAACTTATTGCAGTTTTGATTGCAATCCTACGAGGTACCTATCTTGCCATTGTGGACATATTTCTAGAGCTAGTCTTCTCCTTGGAGGGAAGTCTTCTGTTGTTAACTTGCAAAAACCTACTTTGCTAGATTAATGATGAAAAGTTTAGTGTAGTTCAACTTTCCTTCTTCATCCTGACAGAAATTTATGGAATGACAAAAAAAATTTTGGAAAACATTTATCTCATTGCTTCTAGTTTGATTAAGGAGTCATAGTTTTCTATCAAAATGTTTTCAAGTCTTTGCATTTGAATATTAACAAGAATATTACTTAGTTAGAGGAGGTTCATATCTATCATGATTTTTATCCGCAATGTGGCTCAACCTGAGTCACCTTGAATGTGAATAATATTTAATGGAATGTACATATATCCCACGTTGTGAACTGCAGTGTCATTGAATGAGTTGATTTTATTTTATTTTATTTTTGATTGATTGAACCAAGCGATAAGGCTTATGTAAATCTAAATAGGTTTTGTTAGTCTGAAATAGTGATAGTTTTTTTTTTTTTTAATATATATATAAACCTTGATCAAGGCAAGGCAGGGCAGATACAGTCCAGAGCCAATTACTCTCAAAATTTTCATTGCAAGATCCTCCACATATTGTGTCTAAAAGAAAGCCGAAATCATTACGACAAAAGAACCCAAAGGAAATGTACCAATGAAGAAGCAGCGACGCAACATTTGTAAAGAAATGTATATAAGAAGCAAATGTCCATCAAATAGGTACTTGCAATGATTTCATTATATTTTATAATTTTGTAAGAATGTTCCTTGTATGAGCTTCTAACTTGATGAAAGATATATTTTTTTTCTTTAGGAATATGTGGGAACCAAGCTCAACTATATCATCTCCAGACTCGGCCACTGTCAACTACAATTGACATTAATGAATACTATGCTTATCTAACGAAACTCAATGGTTAGACTTTTTATTTAGTTGTCTCTTTTAATCTCACAAATGTTTTTTTCATTTGCAAGAATATGCAAGACTTGACCATGTCACAAAATGAAGATTTTGGAGCATCGTGGAATTTTCATATGTCACAAGACCATTAATCGGAACTTGACTCTCATTAAATATTTTTGGAACATTCAGTTTATTAGAAAAATAGAACACTCGGTTTTGTAGCTAGAAGAATTAGAACATTCAGTTTATCACTATGGTGTATTATATTGTTCCTTGGTTTTAAACTTGATATTTTTTGCTGGATTTGCTAATGTTTTGGTTTTAAACTATTTTTGGTTGGCTGAATAGTTTGTGTTTGGAATGGTTTTACTCATTTGAAGTTTGGATTTATTTAGAGCATTCACATCTGATTTTTTATAATATTCCTTAAATTTTGGCTAGAAATCACATTTTCTATAATTTTCTCCTAAATTTTACTCATTTTTAAAAAATCTCATACATCTCATTCCTTATCATTTCTCTATTATATTAAAATAATATTTTTCTATTATTTATTTATTAGTGTTTTTCTCTCACTTCTATTTCCATTCTTAACTACTAACTCTTTTGTTTTTTTCTTCTTATTTTCAAATATCACATTTTACTAATTTTGTAAACACTTATACGATTTCTTTTCCCGAGTACAATAATAGTTTTCAAACTATTACGTGAAAACTATTATTGTATTACAAATAATAATTTTTTTGAATATGTGCATTTTCCAACGTGATGGTATTTTTGAATATGGTTTAGTCCGAATATATAACGGTAATATTTGATTTGCGTTTGTCTAACGGTAATATTTTTTTATCCTTTTATATAATGGTAATATTTTTTTTCCTTTCTCCAATGGTAACACATCTTCTCCGCATGACGGCAAAAACATTTTTTGTCATTTCTCCAACGGTAATATTTTTTTGTCATTTCTTCAACGGTAATATTTTTTTATCCTTTTTCCAACGGTAACTTTTTTTTGTCATTTCTCCAACGGTAACATTTTTTGTTTACCCTTATAACATTATTTGTCCTATATATAATTGTAACTTTTTTTCTGTATAAATAGGCCTTTTCGTTCTATTCACATTTTCAGGAACCCAAGTCTGATTTCATTTTAAAGAGAAATTTGTCAATTCGACCTCATCTTTCACTCCCTTCATTAAATGGCTTGTTCATTGTTTCGTAAATTACTGCTTAACTTATCCTCTGAAGATGAGTTGGATGTTGTTCTTAATGACGATGACGGATCAACATCGAGGCATCGTGGCAATCGCCAATGTCGTAAGTATCTTCGGCATGATCACGAACGACTATTTCACGACTATTTTGCAGAAGTACCAGTATATCCCTCGAATCTATATCGAATAAGATTTCGTATAAGTCGTCTACTATTTCTTCATATTTAACATAAGGTAGAGGCTTATGAGCCTTACTTCATCCAAAGAAGAGATAATGTTGGAAGACTCAGTTTATCTTCTATGTAAAAGATAATTGTTGCACTTAGAATGCTCGCATATGGAATCATTGGTAATTTTATGGATTAATATATACGGATTGGAGAAAGCACTGCAATGGAGAGCCTAAAACCATTTGTGAATACAATTATAAATATTTTTTCTAATGAATGTTTGCAGTCTCCAAATGTCAATGATATCGTTCGATTGCTCGCGATTGGTGAACAACGTTGATTCCTAGGGATGCTTGGAAACATTGATTGCATGCATTAAAAGTGAAAAAATTTTCCTGCTACTTGGAATGGTATGTACTTCGGCCACAATCATGAACCAACTATTATTTTAGAAGTGGTTGCTTTATATGATCTTTGGATGTGGCATGTATTTTTTGGTATGCCCATTTCACATAACGATATTAATGTGTTAGAGATATTTTATTTTCATGAAACTTGCCCAAGGGCGTGCTCCTCCAATAAATTACTCAATCAATGGCAATGACTACACTATGAGGTACTACATTGTCAATGGTATTTATCTAAAGTGGTCAACATTTGTGAAAACGATTCTATCTCCATAATGGAATAAGAAGTAAAATTTTGTAGCAGCATAAGAATCAGCAAGAAAGGATATAGAGCATGCATTTGGGGTCCTTCAACAATAATTTGCAATCGTTCGTGGACCTTCATGAATGTTCAAGATGAAGGAGCTAACCAATATAATGAAAGCATGTGTTATTCTACATAACATGATCATCGAAGACAAGAATGATGATCATCAGAGTTTGAACATCAAGTATGATCAAGGTAATGATGATATTCCAGAACTATCGCCCAATCCTACAACCGAACTTATGGACTTCATTCAGCGTCATCTTGAAATTAGAGACAGCTTGGCACATCATCAGCTTTAGCAGATCTAATTGAACTTCAATGGCAATTTTATTCCCAACAATAGACTAGCAGCAATCCATTATATTTTATCTTCTAATTAGTAGTGACTATATATTCATGTTTCTTCAATTTCCATTCCCTTAAACATGTTTTCTTCAAGAACATGCAAATTATTGTTGTAATATGTTCATTATTTGTAATAGATTAAGTAGTTGTAATGCCAAACTATCAATAGATTCTATCCATGCACAAATTCATTGTCAACATCTTTAAGTTTCTAGAATAAATACCACTAAAGGTATAAAGTATAACATACATACATCTAACTATTTAACATAACAGCCAACCTCAATCTCCAACTCACTGATTAATGTTGTTATACAAATTCTACTTCGCCTCAATAACAAACAAATTACATAAAGAAACAAAGTCAATTTTGTTCAGCATTGCATCTCGCCACGATTTTTCTTTGATATTGCTGGAAATATATCCGTTGTAGTCCAGGCAAGGTACTCACATCGATCAACATAATTCGCTCCTTTCTTTCCAACCGCTCTCTCATATGCTTCCCTCTGGGCGAATTTCAGTTTCTCGGCTTCCAACCTCAATCTCTCGTACTCTTGTCAGATTTTATTTCCCTTTCTTTCTCGATCATATTGCATTTTCCAGGCCTTAAGCCGAAAAAACTCTTTCTCCTGAGCACGTGACGCCTCCAAAAGAGTATACTTCAGCTTGCTCAACCCAACAATCTCCTCTGCTGGCTTGCCTTGGGTTTTACGTTTTGCTTTTTCAGCCTTCCTTCTCATTAGCCTCTTCAATTCAATGACATCATTGTCAAGAACATTCTTGACCTCGATATCACAAACTGAATCTACAGCAACAGCTGAGGTACGAGTCAGGGTTGGGGACATTGTCTACCTTCGCTTTGGACCATCTTTTGTGCAACTCTGAATCCATTTGGGTTGGTCCTTCAATAGGGGCCAACAATACTCGAATTGAAATGAGATTTTCTCCAACGATTGGTACATGACCTTCACTTTTTCAAACTTGCAATTAAAGTCTAAAAAGGCAAAATTAATGACCAAGCATATAAAAGAAACATAACTTATAAAAAAACAAATGCTAAAAGCATATAAAAGTGGATGGTTATATCTTATCTTGCTCCGTTATGCCACTTTGATTCAACCCTTTGTCTTGGGCCAATTTAGCATAGAATTTGTTGGTCGCCTTCTAAATGGACAACTATCGATGTATTAAGGACCCAATACTTTGCTCAATTGTACTTTCTTTATACTCATTGAAGTATTGACTAATTTTTTTTCAAAGTTGGGCGTGTTTTTGGTCCATTCTATAGATGGCATCAACACTACTATTTAGCCATACTGAGACAAGTAACTTGTCTTCTTTGGAAGATTTTCTTAAGGAGGGAGGCTTTATTTGGGGTGGGGGTGGAGAGTAATTAAAAGTCACAAGAGATTGTTAACTTTGACCACCATAAGTGTGGTCAATTTGAGGGTTCTGACTGAGGAGGTTGGTGAAGTACATATATCCATGGTTTTGTAAATCCATCTCGTAGAAATTGTAGACACACAACAGTTGGTAGCCATGTTAGACACTTAAGAACAATAGCGACATGATTTTGCTAGCCGGATCAGGAACCGAATGGTAACATATAGGAAATTTGGCACCCTCGAATGGCTGCAACAATCGGTTGCCACTACTTATTGGTCGTTCAGGTTACCAAGCCGTGGATGTTTGTGCCAGATTTTCTGTGTCCCCACAAGACTTTGTCATCATCATAGCTGAGAGGGTTAGAGAAGGAAAGTCCAATGACAAGAATGCTCTAATTTAACAAAAAAAACTGAGCGACATTACTAAATTATAACATAACACGGTAGAAATATAATTTACAAAATCCAAACAATATTAAGCAGTATGCAAATGAATAGACCATACAAACATAAATGAGTGAGTAATATATGGATTAAAACAAAATGTTCTAAAGGAAAAAATAAAATAATTCATCCACATCGGTAATTCACTACATGTTTGCCAAGTTTCTTCAATTCCAAAATCCAAACAGTAGGAGATCAGCGTGCAAATATTACAAGGCTTTGTCAAAACAGAAATGAGATAAGCAATATATGGATTAAAACAGTGACAAAATCCAATACAATCTCATAAATGAGAGGCGATTAGATTAATTAGAGATAGCTCTATAAGACCACATGCTGCTCAAAGTTAGGACTTAATAATCCAACAAGACTTAGCTCCATGGAATTGCATGCATTTGGGTGGATGGTGTTGTTGAATGAATACTGTCTATCTCATTGGTAACACTAAATATAAACTAAACAGGCACTAAATTTTTCATACTTTGATGGCTTATAGAACTGGAATCATTCACAATAGTAGTTCAGAAAAGGAAAAGTACCATTGGCTAGAAAGTATGGGTAATCCTAGATGATAAAATGCTTTTATTCATCCTCAGTCACATAAGTCAATATGTCTAAATTAAGTAGCATGATTCACCAATGATGACATTTAAAATATGCCCACGTCTTTTTGTTGGTATGACTAAAGATGATACAATCAAGAATGAAAAAAAAAAAAAAACATTATTCAAATACAATAAATTACAAGCATTTCCCATATACAATCTCAATACAATATTTGTGCTTATAGACAAAATAAAATAATGAAAGAAACAAAATAGAAGATTGAAAGAAAGTGAGGGAACTACATAAAAATTGCAGTGGCTCAAAATTGGCATTTCCAACTAAAGGAAACAATAAAAACTGTATTGGCTCAAACTTTTTTATACATGATCGCTAATACTAACAAGGATCCAACTCAAAACATGGTATCTCCAACTACCAAAGTAACGATGTCCCGAAATATTTCAAGTGAAAATGAAAGCATGAAAAATAATGCAAACAAAGATAATGAATGCAAAGATAGTGAAATCAAATTAAAACCCTAGAGCAGTAGAATCACAAATACAAATGCAAAATCATAGCTTGAAAAATCACTTTCTACAAATGCAAAATCACAGACCCAAATGGTAAACCCTAAACAGATCGTTAGAGACCAACAATGTAAATCAGAGCTCCAATTTTACCGAACAAAGAAGTTCAACTTGGTGCTATAGGTCCGACTTGCAGAACAAGAAAATTTGACTAAATCACAAGCCAAGACAAGGTGTAAATCAGACCCAAGAAAATCGAGTAAAGCACGACATCAACATTGAGTCAAATCACAGAGTAAAGCACAACATCAGATGGATTTAAAAGGCTATGGAATCTGCAAATAATGAAGTAATATGGGTGTATGCTAGGAAGAAGATGAATTGGCACAGAGCACCCCGTTGCGAGAGAGAGTGTGTGTGTGTGTGTGTGTGTGTGCACGAGCCTTATCGGAGACGACAACAGGAGGGGCTGCCAGATCGGGAGGCGAACAACGGTCGATAGCAAGGAGGTTGAGGAAGAAAGACGTTGTGTGGGATGAAAAACCGAAAGAGAGGATTGTGATGTACAGTGGTTCCCCATATATGGGGAGCCACTGTAGCATCCCCAAAACCAAGTTCTAAAATGGGGAGACAAATAAAGCATATATTTGATGGGGAACCACTGTAGCATCCCCAAAACCAAGTTCTAAAATGGAGAGACAAATAGAGCATATATTTGGGGAAAACCCCAAATGTAAACCCTAAAATTTAGGAAAAATGAAACGTTAGGGAACCAGATGGGAATGCTCTTAGATAGGTGAAAGGATTTGGCTAGAATGGTTTTATGCATTTGAAGTTTGGACTTCCAGACTTCTTGTGGATTTAGTTCTTGTGGATGTTTCTGCAATGGTAGAGCTAATATCTAAAAAAATAGTGGAGATCAATAATAATAATAATTATTATTATTATTATTTGGAACTAACTTGACGTTTGTGAATTTGAAGGAAACTAATATTTATGGATTGGAGTTGAAGGGACATTGGTCTATCTTTGCCAATTATACCATCAATGGGGTTGGAGATGAATGTGTTGTTTTGGTGCATCCAGGACCAACAAATGGCAAATGGGAAGGTGGTCATGTTGGTGCAGTTGCAGATGGAGTGATAGTGACCATGGTTTTACCTAAAAATCAACTTGCTCGGCTCAAAAGCAAGCTTGAAAGGGATTGGAATGTTGTTTGAAGGGGGAAAAAAAACACACACACACACACACAATATACATATAAGAAAACTGAGATGCTTGGTGATGTGTTGTGACAGTCTATTAATTGGCATGTAAAAAAAACACTTGTAATGTATACTTGATTTGGTGATCCTTGGTGATAGACACAGTCCATTAATTGGAATGTAAAATAGTCCTTTACAAAAATATGTTATAACTACAACAACTCACATAGGCTGATTCGAAAAATAAATACAACTTCTCCTGATAAGCCAAGGACGTCTTAATATAGCATTAAACAATTTACAATATCATTGACTTCAAAAAATCTTAGACTAACTAAGATTTTTTAATGCGTTATTAGTTAGTCTAAGATTTTTTAAAATCAATGATACTGTAAATTGTTTAATACTACATTAAGACATGCTTGGCTTATCAGGAGAAGTAGTATTTATTTTTCGAATCAGCCTCTGTGGGTTGTTGTAGTATAATAAACAATTTTGTAAAATAATCCAGACGCAATCAAGTCACTTTTGTACTTCTTCTTCATTGATTGGAATTTTGCGTGTTCTATTCTTGCAAAACTCATTCGAAAAATCCACAATATTTTTTAACCTTATAATATGGACAATTCAAAAACAGCCGATCAAAATTTGTTGGGTTGCCCAACGTCTGTAGTTTGGAGGGAATGTCACAATAACATAGTGGTATTCGTCCTGAGATCCCTTTATCTCCAGCCCTCATAGACAGTAAACTAGATATGGGTCTCCTCCACTACTTTCCATATTACTGCAAAGAATACAAAACAAACAGATATATTGATCATCCATTACATGTAGTAGTAAACAAACAAGCTAGCTAGCTAGAATTGAATGATAGAATTTAGGAGTTGAGCAAATGGTTCAGGAGGGCAGTGTTTACTACTGTGTATATATAAATAAACATACACGATCACTTCACTTCACGCACAACGATTTTTTTTCCCACTGCCCCGGCCAGCGCAAAACCTCCTGCCATCCCCAGGTTCAAGTGTCATCTACAATGAATCACGGTCCTCTCTCATATACTGGAATTGGTGTTAGCTAGTGAAGCCCCACGTCGCACTCCCTCCTCCACGTCAACCCAAACTGCAAGCTGCTACTGCAAACACACACACACACACACTCATATATATATCCATGCATTGTGCATAATGGTTCCGAGCTCTCTCCTGCACGATGGAAGCCACTAGTCTAGAGCAACTACAAGGAACATCAGCCCCGCCATGTGTGTCGCCAACCACCACCCTTAATCTGCACATCTAGGCAAAGGCCAAGAGCAAGCTATCTAGTGCTGCCTAGTACACTCAGCCCTCTGTGGCACCAAGAACCACCGCCACCTTTGAAGAAATCGTAAGCCAACCACTTGAATCACCTCCCCATAATCCACAGCCTCTATCACATCCCGCAGCGTCGCTACACCAAAGCACGGCTGCTCTTTCCCCCACGGAATTGCAACGTCAAGCAGTTTTTATCGAAGCCGTTGCAAGCAACGCAAACCAACGCCAATAACCAACTTGCACCACCAAAAAACCCACGCTTAGCCATGACAAGGTTACCATCATCACTTCCTTTCTTCTATCCACAGGCTCCGTCACTACAAAAAAAAGAAGAAGCTATTTGTGACCTTTTTTTTGCTACGAAAACACACTCATTTTAACTCATTTTAACTGAAAATAGTCATTTTGCTAGAAATAACTGGTCACAAATAAGCAATTTTCTTATAGTGCATGATCCACCAGTGCATTGCAACCAAGTCTTCCTCCACGTTTCCAACCCACACGGCAAGCTCTGTTTTTATACAACAAAAATATAGCAGGTCTTCTATTAAGCGACTTCTCGATAAGCTACCCAGCCACTTGCCACTCGTTCACCGTAGCCTAGCCGTGAGACACGACCACCATATCTACCATTGCACCGTCCTATCGCACGGTTTTTGTCTGCTCTTGGTAAGTTATTGCATGGTCCCTCCCTGGTAGTTCATCTGAAACTTGTAGTTCCTAGCTTTTGATCTCTACCCACATATTATATATTTTGACATAAATGCCCTTAAGACTACGTGTAGCTTCCAATGAAAGATTAGTCTTTTTAATATTACTTACATCTCTACCCTTTTTATTTGTAAGTCATCACAAATTGGGGTTATTTGATTCACATGGGTCTTGGTTGGATGTTGGGTCTGATTTTAATTGTTACAAAACACCACTATAATATCATGTGTTAGTTGGGCGTAAGTTTTAAATAGACTTGTGTTGAATGGGGATTATGTTAAGCAAATATTATGTTAGAGATGTGTTTTGCGGGGGCTTAGTTTTAATTGAGTAAATACGATAGTCATGCACTTTATGTTACAGAAATAATTTAGAATTAGTTAGAGAAATTAATTGGATATTGATTAATTTAAGAAGTGATGATACTTAAGGGTTATGAGAATTTTAGATTATTTTACGAAAAATAGGTTTTTTTAGTATTTTAGGTTTAAATATCAAAATACGTGTTCAATTGAAAATTTACAGAAGTTACGTGACTATTTTATAGGTGATGATTGATATTCCCTTGGCACTGTTGTGAGAAAATTCAGAGAAATTAAAAAGTCCAAATAAGCGGTGTTCCTATGATAGACTTTGCATAAAAGAAATGAAATGAGATTGATTTTGAAAAATATGCATGTTTTGTTATGAAAAGAAATTTGAAACAATTTCAGTTATTTGTTCTGTATTATTCATAAAATATGTATGAAAGATAAAAATATTTTTGTCATCACTGGTGTAGACATAAGCACATTTTTGAAATTCAGTTTTTGAATTGTGCAAAATGAAGGAATATAAAATTTGAAATTTTTTGCATGTGATGTGAATAAGTTTTGAATCTATTTGTGAATATGTGAAACGATTTGAGTTTGTTTAGTACTCTGTTTTGATATGATGTGTCATCTAGAAAATCTTTGACATGACTTTCTAATTCGGTATTTGATTATGTTTCTGTTATGTTCCTTTAAGGCCCTGTCAAGGGTAGAATAGTGGTATATGACCCTGCCACGGGTATAATGATGGTATACAACACTATTATGGGGGTTAAACATAGCCTCTATTCTGATGTAATGCTCTGATATGATATGAAAATGATGTCTCAGATTATGATATGCCAAATGACTTTTGAACAAGGATAGTTCTGAAAGTTTCGCTCTGATATTTTGATCACATGTTTTGATTCTACATTTTGAAAGTAAATGTTTTGTTCTGTATTCTGAATTCTGTAAATGCTCATGTTTACATACTAGTATATGTTCTATACTTACTTATTGTTGATAACTCACTCCTTATCTCCACAATATTTTCAGATAATTTAATGTTTCAGTTTAGAATCAAAATTAGGGATCATGAGCGAGATTATTTAAGTATAGTGGATTAAACACAAAAGGATGCCATAGTTATTGGAGAATGTTATTACATAAATTTGTCGTAATCTGATGACGTGGTATGTTGAGAGATTGACATTTATATTAAGACTTTATGGTATTTTAGTTAATCATTTTGGAATAGTTGGTTTAAAATAATGAGATCTATGTGAAATTGAGAATTTTGAGCTTATATCTATATGGTGAGATATGATTTTAAGTGACAATAAGTAACTTTAAGACTTATTCGGGGTCGGGGCGTTACAGACAGACCTTGGTGGGTGATGGAACTGGTCTGGCACCGACGACAAAACTGGTTTGAAAAATAGCAAAGGATTGTTGGATGACGGAATGAACAAAGATGATAATGAAATCTTGGAATTATTGGGTGTGACAGTATTATGTTCATTTGTGTAGAATTGCTGATGTGGCGACCTTTGATTGAGGGCTGTTAAATGCCCAATATCAACCAAACCGTTCCAAAGAGGAGCTGATTAATATGCAAGTGAGCCAATGAGTCGAATGATCATTTTGCGTTAAACAAATTCGACGGATCGGTCATTAGGGCTTGTTGCAAAACCCCAATTTACCATGTGGCTAATCTAAATATTTCTTTCAGAAATAAACTCTACAATGTTGAATATTTGATAAAGGGTGGCTCTATGACCACCATTGGGGGCTCTTGTAGTGCATTTCATTTTTTTTTCTCATTTTTTTTAACACTTTTAAATATTTTTATAAACCAAAAATCACAACATTATTAAAAAAAAATTTCTTAATCATTAAGTACAAAAGAAAATCCACCGGGAGCCCAGCGGGAGCAACAACATTTCTCTTTGACAAGTAACGTGAATTCTGACATTAAACAGTAACCATTCATTACATTTATATTTTTCTAGATTGTTAGTAAAGACGAGGATAAGAAAAATTTATAAAATATCTTAGTTCCTTTGGCCTTGAACATAACTGTTCTTAGATATTATTAGATTACTTTATTATTATTTATAAATTATTTATACTATTTACACATCAAATTGTATTTTAACAATATTTTAATTTTATAATATTTTTATTCAATTTTTTCTTTCTATTTTTTCAAAATCCCATAAAAATTTAATTCTAACAATTTTATTAGTATTCATAAATCATTTCGCTACTATTTATAGATCATCTCATCTCATTTCACTATTCAAACCAGACTTAAGACCTCGTTTAGATTGATAGATGAGATGAAATGAGTTGAGATGATTTGTAAATAGTAGTAAGATTGTGAGTTGAAATTTATGAATAATGATAAATAATAGAGAAATTATTGATATCAACTATTTTATCAACTTTGTTGAGATCTGGTATGTTTCTTTCTTAGAGTGAGAACGTCTGTCTTCTCTCTAGAATAACCCCATTTCCATGAGAGCCATTGCCGGAGAGGAGGGTGGAGCTGTATCTATCTTCCTCTCCTTTTCATTTTTGCACTGTATAAATACTTTCAAGGTAGTGTTTTTTCCTCCTCTCTCCACCGGTTCAATTTTGGTTAGATCTGCTGCTCTCCAGCTACCATCCTCCATCCGCCTACACGCGCCCCACCACCCCATCCTACAGTCACCAATCTACTGGGATGGCAAGGAGTCGCGCCAAAAAGGTCTGTGCGTGGCCCTCACGCATGGCTTGTTTCTGCGCATGTTCCCCACGCGCTGCCGCACAACGACGCTTTCGACAACTACACGCGCCATAACAACAGCTTCGTCTCGCCGAGATCTTCTAGATCTGGGCCACCCATTCTCCATCTCACCGGCGTGTGGCTGCCAAGCGCCATCACAGGCGTGCAGAAATGCAGATGATCGGCATATCAGTCCACTAGATGCCGGTTTTTTCCTTATATTATCGCTTTCCCTAAATTGTGATCTTGAATAAGGGACTGAAGATCTCTCGAAAAATCATCTCAAGACAATAAGTAACAGTGCACCCGCCACTCTCACCGTTTTTAGTAGAGGTTCTACCGCTATTGCGATGGTTTCATTGTTCGCAATTTTTTATGAACAATTTATTTATATCTTTTAAGACGGCGTCTTCTTTGTAGAACATGGGTGACAACCAAGAAATTGGTCGTAAAAACTCATTTGTTTTATTTTTTATCTACCACTTTACACTGTTATTATTATTCTGGTATTTGTTGAGAAACTCCACCTTTCTCTTATGAGTGGTGCTAGAGCCACCGCTGGTAGCTCCCGTTGGGAGCTACCGCTAGTTCTAGTATGTGTTTTTTTATGTATATTTTTTTAATTCTTTTTTTATATAAATGTTTTTAATAATTTAAAAAAATAAAAAAATTTACAATATCATTAAAAAATATTTCCTTAATCACGAAGTAAAATAAAAAATTAAATATTTATAATTATTACAAATATCTATATAAAAAAAATTTAAAAAATACACATAAAAATCGCATTATAAAGTCAAACGGGAGCTACAAGCGGTAGGATTATTCTTTCTCTTATATCATCTTATAATGAAATATACTTGCACGGAGGAAAGAAAAAAAAAAAAAAAAATCTTATCAATGCAAACCGGTTCTCAATTCAGACAAGTAATTGAGTTTTTGACAGTCAGACTGTCAGAGAAGCACGTGGGTAACGTGGACTGGTAGTTGGAACATCCACTCATGCTTCGGAAAACAAAATGGAAAACACTATGCCCAAAATGGTAGCAAACAAAATTGGCTCTTTTAACTCGAAGAAATTTACACTTCCACCATTACATTACCAATCGAAGCCAATCATGAATCCTTCGCATATAATGGTGTGTGTTGGAATCAAAATGTTTTCTTCAACGTCCATCTCTGAATTGATAAAACCCCGAATGGGGTTTGACTTGCAGGTATACCCTCCTCTCTCCTTCTCTGTCTCACCGTAAGTCACATCTCTCTTAAGATCTTAAAACCTATGTTTAAATAAAATTCCAGCAATGCAAGTCCATGATGCTCACAGTTTTCACTTTCCCGTGTTTTCCTGGAAGTGTGTATATTTTTTCTTGTGATGCTTTCGAGTTTCCATATTCTTGATCAATGCTGGTATATTCACTTGTTGGATAATTTCTGATCATCAATAGCTGAAGATTCTTCTGTGCATATGAAAATCCTAACCATAGAGTTCCAATTCAGTTGATGTGCAAAGTAACAGTTTCTCGGTCTCCATAACTTGCCTTTCTTTGTCAAATTCTGATCTTGGTCCATCTGAGATTATTGGAGTCTAACTCCTCGTACTCTTTGCTCAATTGTCCGTATTGTGTCTGTTGTTCCCATTTGGTGAGTTTCTGTTGTTGTGGATCAAAATACATTCTTTATTTCCTTCTCTCTCTCTCTCGATCCATGGCCTGAAACTCGAAACAAGTATCCAAGCCACAAAGGTCCAAACGGAGCTATTTTTCTGAAAATCATCTAAAATTTTTAGACCGAAGCTCCGGTTGTTATAGCGATCTCTCGTGATCCTTTTTTCTTAATAGGAGTTTCATAGGAGTTTTAAAGGTTCAGGTTGTAATTTTATGCGCCGTTAAAGTGTTGGATTTTTTTTTGTGTCCTTGGTCAAAGTCTGTGTCTTAGTGTTGATAAAATTTTTCCAAGTTCTGATACTCAAATAGCTTTGCTGTCGCAGTAATAATCCCATCATTGGATTTTGCGTATGAACATTTTTTGCAACTCGAGTCTTGATTTGAGTCCCACATAGTATCCCCCTCTATACTTGAATCTTAGTTACGCATATATGCACTCATACTATTGAAGAATCTGCTAATTTAGTGCCAAGTTGATTTCCGATTGATCCCTTTCACAAGAATATTGTTTCCCTACTTTGCTCTTGCCTACAAAACTCATTCTTTGAATCTATCCTAGCTTGCTCAAAGTGTGGACCTAAATGTCAATTATATGTGGCCTCCCTCTCCTTGAGTGTGTTTATTGTCTCGCATGCGCCCGCTGGGCTTGGAAACGATGTCTCCACACTGCAGGACATGATAGTGAGACTTGGGGCATTGCCTCAGCTGAAGAATTTGAACCTGTCCCTCGCCTTTGTCGCTACATTCTTGCTGTATATGAAGATGATCTAAGGCACCCCCTTTGGGAACCTCCAGGTGGGTATGGAATTAACCCAGATTGGGTAAAACTGAAAAAAACTTATGAAGATACCCAAGGACGGGCTCCTCCCTATATGCTATATCTCGATCATGGTCACTCTGATATAGTTCTTGCCATTAGGGGTTTAAACTTGGCAAAGGAGAGTGACTACGCTGTTCTCTTGGATAATAAGCTGGGAAAGAGGAAGTTTGATAGTGGCTATGTTCACAATGGGCTATTGAATGCCGCTAAATGGGTCTTGGATGCAGAGTGTGAGGTGTTGAAGGACTTGGTGGAAAAGTATCCAAACTATACTTTAACTTTGACAGGGCATTCCCTTGGATCAGGTGTTGCAGCATTGCTGACGATGGTGGTGATTCAGAATCAGGATAAATTGGGACACATTGAAAGGAAGAGGATTAGGTGCTATGCTATTGCGCCTGCCAGATGTATGTCACTGAATGTAGCAGTCAGATATGCAGATGTCATCAATTCTGTTGTGCTACAGGCAAGTTTGTATTCTTGTTTGCTGTATTTGTTTAAAAAAGAGGACTTTTTCAAATAATTTGCATCTTAGATTTGTTTGTTCGCTTTTATGCTCTATTTGAGTTCCTGCTATATTAAATTTTAAAGCATTCTACCATTTCAATCTTCCTGGTGGATTGCATGGGTTTGTTGGTGAAGGTGGTGATAGTGGACTAGTAGTCTAATTTGAAAAAGTGAAAAAGAAGGATTTCTTGAAAGTTCTTGTTTATCACAGAAGTGTTCTGAACTTTTTCCACGTTTTTCTGTTTCAATAATATTGTTCCCATTAAGAAGCCCCAGTGCCAAAATACTGCTCTAGCGTGAGTTTTCTCTTTTGTCCATGTTCTTTGTAAGGGAACTTGAACTTTTATTAGAGGAACAAGTATCAACTTTTGTAGAAGATTGGCTCAATTTGATCATAAATATCAATTTGAATGAAAATAGACTCGAAGTATTTAACTTATCAATAAACATGAATTTAGGTTAATAACCACAATGAAAGAACTCCATAAGTCTGCTGTCTAATATTTGCTCATCAGGGAGTTTGGTTCTTATTATTGTGGGTTTCCATCAAAAGGACATTTTATGGGAGTATAATTCACAAATACAACAAAAGAATATGTAGTTTATGAACACATTACAATTCAAGCGTATATTGTTCAATTTAACAGAAGTTGATATGGTCCGATGACATGCATGATGAGCATTACTAGACTGATGGGGAAATTTGCACAGTTAAGGTGTAACCAATCATAGATGACCCTGACTAACGGTCTCTTTCATCCATAACAGATCAGCCAACTGCCAGGTAAGGGGCGTATTCTGAGCATGCCCCACTACTAATGAAAGGGACTGGAGCGTTTTGATTGTCCCTTTCTAGTGTGGGGATCCTATGGATTGAAATTTTATGCACCATGATAAAGGTGACATTTCTTTTTAGGGGAGTCATAGTCACTCATAAGACAGACATCTCATTTGAGAATGAAGCCCGCAATTAATTTGTGGAGATTATTAAGGATCTGTATTTGAGGAAATAGAGACTGAGTTCATCACATGGGTTGACACATGCTGTGACATAAAACAAGCTAAAATGTGTCTTGAATTAGTGTGTAAAACTCATCGGACATGTGTATATGTTATTGAGTTATGCTGTGCACTATACCATTCCACTGTGCTGATGTGGCATTGCCCTTTAACCCTCAAATTTTTCTTTAAACAACAAAAGCTGATGCAAGGGTTATGAGTACTGCCACATCAGCACAGTGAGATGAAAGTAGGATAGGGGTGTAGTACATAGCATTTTCTATATATTTACATCCTAAATGAGTATTGAGGTAATATTGGATGCCCTTATTACAAAAGACTGCATGATTGATTGATATGGTCCCTTTCACAGTAATATTAAGAGTCTCTGTATTTTGTTTATAAAATATTTGGTTTTGAAGTTACCAAATGATTGAGCACAGTAAGTCCGTATCAAACAGAGTCTTTTGTTGAGATGAATGTAGTGAAAGTCTTCTACTTGGATGTGTCTGCAGATATACTTCAAATTTAATTCTGTTGACCTACATTCTTTTACCAGGATGACTTCTTACCACGGACAGCCACACCCTTGGAAGACATTTTCAAGTCACTTTTCTGGTAGAGTGTTGCTTCATTACCTTTGTCAATTGTTGCTTTTTACAGCTAATAGGCTCTTGAAGTTTGTGCCTACATTCTTTGCAAGGCAAGAAAATATTTCATTGTTCAAGCCAGATGCCTTGGTTTTTGTCTTTAAGGATAGGTCACTCATATAACCTTGAGTATTTTAGTTACCAAAGGACAAGATTACTGTGAACTGTTAATCATATATATTAAATGCTCCATGACTTGTTTGTACCAAAGCTTATTTATTAGTTAATTTTTACTGCATTGATATCTCAGAATACAGTTTGAAGACACCAATAATGGTAT
>QEOT01005508.1:30777-45455 GCA_003123785.1 Pterocarya stenoptera
CCCCCCCCCCCCCGGCGGCGGATCTTTATCAAGCTCTAGGGTTGGGGTTTGTTGCTCTATAAGTAGTTGTTGTGGTTCTTGTTTAAATTCCCTAGTTGCTTATCCAATATGCGTTTTTGTCGTCTTTGGAGATACCATTAGCATGATTCATAATGTATATGTTTGATGAAAAGATGAAGTTATTTGATAAGTTGCCTTTTTTTCCAGGTTCCTTTTAGAGAGAGAGAGAGAGAGAGAGAGAGAGAGAGAGAAATGAGAGATTTGATAAGTTAGGAAATGGGAGAGAGAGATTGGGAGAAAGGGAAAAGAGAGAAGAGAGAAATGGAGAAGGGAGAGGAGAGGAGAGCTCAGGAGAATGAAAGAGCACAAAGATAGAAGGAAAATGCTAGCCTCAACTCGCACCCACAAGGTGTATAATACAAATTCACCCCACGACCCATTTGAACTTTTCCCATTTAGAGCAAGACGTTGGTGCAATGCTTGAAGAAGAAGATGAAAAGGAGCAATGACTTAAGAACACGCCCAACTTGCTAGATCTCCAACCACGAGCACAACACGCCTCTCTCAGATCCCAGTTATTAATGTCTCTTCTGCTAGCAACGTCTTCCCTCTTCATGCCCAAACTCTGATTCCTAACCCTAGAAACTCTCATCCCATATGCCTCCTTTGATATCCAAACCAAACCAAATATCCAAATTGTTAGAAGTACTAGATCAAAGTACACAGCAGAAGCGATATTACCTCATAGGAAATATCTTGGATCTAATGCGTTGTTCCATAGATTCTTCATTGTTGTCGTTGTTCATCTGGAATCTCCCGTATCAATGGTGGAGTGTGCTACGTGGTAATATACCAGAGCAACACCCACATGTTCCACAACCTAGATACCGTAACTAGAGAGAACCATCTGAGAGAGAGATCGCTCTCGATAATCTAAGTATGCATCCAAAGGGGGAAGGGCTATGCCCCTCTAGTGTAACCCCCTAGCTGGCGATTAAGGGCCAGCCATCAAGCCTCATGAAGTGGCTCTAAGCCACTTCATAACCCCTAAGAGAAGGTGAAGGGGTGCCCACTATGGGTGCCCATTTCTTACATCTCCCACTCACACATAGTGGGCAAGATCCCAGGTCTGTATCTCTCAATATGTTTTCAATTTTATTCATACTGGCAGATAGGCTGTGCGACCATCGAGCACAGCTTTAAAAGAAAAATTGGAGCACTATACCAAATCTTTCCAAAAGAAGACCAGCATAGCAACATCCCTAAAAGTGTTTCGTTATGCCCCGACTCATTTGATCACATCAGACTAAGCATCCCTCATCCCTCTCGAGTCCAAATGACTCAGAGTAATGCTCAATCTCCATAAAACATTATGTACTCACAGCTATATTGCAACTCCTGAGAAGCAACATAACTTGATGACAATGAGTACACACCATTATTGATGTGTTACGAAATAATCTTCCCTTCGCGCTCATGTCATTTAGTTTCAGTCTAGTAGCTTTCCCAGTAATGCCTCTTTAGACTGAATCATTTATGACCATAGATGACATGCCAAAGTAGC
The DNA here is from genome assembly GCA_003123785.1 of Pterocarya stenoptera. Lineage (NCBI taxonomy): Eukaryota > Viridiplantae > Streptophyta > Magnoliopsida > Fagales > Juglandaceae > Pterocarya > Pterocarya stenoptera. The sequence continues at coordinate 32,342 of QEOT01005508.1, forward strand.
AGACACTAAAACATCAACCTCGTGACATAGTTAAAGGTCTCCTAAGGGCATAAATAAATTAAGGTCATCAATTATGACTTACAGGACTCAAACGGTGAGGAAGTAGGGAATCATTCACTCACCTCTACTGTTGCTCGCAAAAGCACATGTACTATGAAATACATGCTACGGTGGAGTTCTCTTTCCAAAGAAAGAGCGTATATCTAATCTCAATTTACCGTATAGATTTTAGTCTAGCTACTATCTCAGCGCCTAACCTGAGTCCTTCGATTTACTCGTTATCCGAAGCGCCAAAGAGGTTCTCACATTTGGTTAAACTACAGACTACATGGATTGTGGGTAACCATGCACAATCCTTTTAAATATGATGGACCTCATTTTAGCTTCCAATAAGGCGACATATCTTTTATGTCTTATAACTTATCCCTCATTGGACAAGTACCAAGTGTCACATTGTCTTATCTTTGCTCGCTACCTTTTTGTAGTGCCAAAGCCGATCGCTCGTGTGAGTGAGCCGATCGAAGCCTGTCGATATATCTTTTTCACCATAACTCCCAAATTTATGGTGACTGTGTGTGCTTACCAAAAAATGCTTCCAATCACGCCACATAATCATAGAACATATAAGTGTCATGTGCATGATGAGCAAAACCATGATGGAGAAAAATTACATGGTCAACTAAAAATAATCAAATCACAACTCTCAAGTGAAGTTTTAGGACCATTTCTCTCTGTGCAGATTTTCATGTGTAGTAATTTTTCAAAACATGAGTTTACCAAGAGATTTTGCTTTTATATATAAAAGTCATTTGCACAACCATGAAGTCAACGACGACTTATCGTGAATCTCATTTAAGGTCAAATTCACAATATAAACATTAGATTCTAGTCAACAAGTCCTATTGAGACTTTTAAGAATCTATAAGGTGACCGCAAATGTCTTTCAGCAAACTTTATTTGTTACTTTAAGATTTTATATAAATCTCTTGTACTCAACAAAAGCATGTGAGATAATCATAATTTCTTTTTCATTAAGGGTAAAGCGATTAGAGTTTTTGCCCCAAAGACAATCATAATAGTCTAGTTATTACTTTTAATAACAATCGCACCACAAACTCACTTAATCAAGTAAGTCATATTTACCCTTTAACAAAATTTTAACCTCTAACTCTCATGAGCACACCATAATGGAAACACCAAATAGTATAGGCAAAACTAGATTCTTTAGTATTTTCCATCTCATTAATTGTCTATGGATTTTGAACAAGAGCTCCTAGAAACTGTTTTTCTTGTAAGCAGTCTCACAAGACATGAAATCGGAGTTACTTTTCAATTAATTATTTAAGACAACCAGATCATCATCTCTTTCAGTAGAGACATTTTTCTAAGACCGTCAATAACTTTTAAAGAACCTCATTTTATTAAATAGGTCGTTAAAAACAACTAGGTACATTGGGTATCTTTGAATAGATGGTTCGTTTAGGCCGCATGTAAATAGTACTAGCAGCAACATTCATGCACTCACAGCATTTTGCACCTAAACATCACAAAAACTAACCATCTAATTATCCTACGAGAATCAGGTATCTAACTCTCTCAAGAAAAAACTCCAATAAATGTGTGATCAATGGTTATCTAAAGGCAACTTAATTAATGCCACGAGATGGATCTATACCTCTATCAACTCCACTTTTTCTTTGTTAAACGGATCAACAACCCTGGGATGGATCATATAAGCGAAGTGAATCTTAGATTTCCATGTTGAGGTTCCTACTATGTGAATTCAATATATTTAACGGAACTATATTACAAATATTCTCTTCTAGTCTTTAAACGACGAGAGAATATTGATATAAAGCTACCACACTATTGATGAGGATCCTTATATTCTATAACTTTTGGAAGTCACTATTACTAATGGTATACCATCACTTAAATGTATACCCACACTAATTGTTGAATTACTTCCACTATTTTCGGTGATCTTTTTTAAAAAAATTTGGAAATATTAAGGTTAAGGTAATGTGTTATGCAATGTAATAAAAACGTTCTTTCCAAAAATAAGTGTTTACAAAAAATTCACAATTCTCTACCCTCGCCGAAAATACAAGTAATTTTCTTGACTCAACCAAGAAATGATCAAACTTTCATCCTCTAGATTTTTAATAGAATTCACGTTTGCACAAAATAGTCACTCAACTATTCTCAAAGGCGAATGAACTCAATCTAAGGACGACAAATCAGAATTAAGGCTCTAACTTCATATTACATCAATCCAAGTGTGATGTAACAACTGTTTTGCGCTATAATTCATTTATAACTCTATTCTCAGCAAGTCATTAAACTGCAAAATAATTGTTCTTATCATATAACTTAAACGATTTCGATTTTGGAAAAATATTTTAACTGAAAAAAATATATATTTTCCTTAAAAAAATTTGGAATCGTATTTATATAATGAAACAATATTTTTATTATCCAAGTCCTTAGTGTGCATATATTGGAACGTTCACATAGAAAATGCTCATATTGTCTTTTCTCTTTGACTCTTCTAAATCAGGGAGACGGATCTCATTAGCAAGAAAAACTTGAATTTCTTAAACTTCACACCCATCATCCTATGCCTCCACGGCACATTTTAATATATTATCTCTCCATCCGAGAAATAATATCATTCAGTCAAAGAGTGACCATCCAACTTTAAAACCTCTAGAAATTTTCACTAACACCACTATTTTCAATAAGTCTTAAATCAAATTAGGTATAGACTTCACTAATATCGCATTAAAAGCACTAATAAAAATATCGTTTTGTGCAACAAATGCAATATGTGACGTTTTAGCTGCTAACTAGCAATATATCCTTATTTCTTGCATACTCAATATTTTTCATATTTTCCAATCCACTATAGGAGAGAAAAGAAAAAATCTTGCGAGAAATTATCTTAGTCTAAAACCTATCTTGCATCAGTGCAAGCACGAGCAAAATTTTTTAGGTTAGGCTTAGATAAGTCGTACCTAATTATTCAGACTTTTGTCATAGTTACCATGCAAATTTTCAAGGTGCTTGGTATTACATTACTCTCAATGGGTGCTCCAAAGTTTATATATTTGCAAGAACTTATTTGTTCTTGCTAGAGAGAGATACAATTTGAGTAAGATTACTAGTGCTAATACCACATAAAGGTGCACTGATAAAACCTTTAAAAAATGAATGTGTCAATCAAGAATGTCATCAACACTCTTGCACAGTCAAATTTAATATCCTTATTTGCTAGACATACTAGCAGGTAGAGAGGGTATGTGCTTATCTGTGAGTTAATCTAAGTTGCTTCAAGATTTATAATGCTCAACCTCAAACATAGGAGCAATTAATCTTTGCGTCACAAAAACAACATGCAACTTCTGTTATTACCCACAAGATTCAAAGGCAAAATAGTGGTTTAGCTATTTAATAGTTGATCTTATCAACTTCTATGAAAAATTGTAATGCATGCGTTCCACGCGCACTTCCAATTTTATTCTAGACCTTTAAGAGGTTTCACAATAATGATGATCTAAGACTATCTAATAATAATCCTTATTCGTTTCCAACTACTGCTCATGGAGGAGAATAATGCGACGATTAAGTCGTATAAATAATCTCTAGGCTTTCTTCATGGTTATTTCAAAGTTACTAAATTATGCGCATCTAATTGCACACATATCTAAGAAATTTGCCGCGTTAATCTAAGTTAGAACAAAAATAATTAATACATGTCACAAGATTGAAAATTCGCTAAGCTTCCTAATCATCTCTTGTGTCTCAATGCTTAATTATTAATTTCTAACTTAATTTTTGCACAAATTTATATTGTATAGGAGATTAATTCTAAATCAATCTCAACCTTACTCCCACTAGTATAAGTAATCTACCAAGTCAGTCACATGTAAAAATAATTTCTTCCTTGATTGAATAAATCAATATGAACCAATCAAAAGCATGGACTAATCAAACTCAGGCTACTTAATCCTCTAGTTTATCACATTCTAAAAAAAATTGAAGACTAATTCTTAAAAATAGCCTAACAATTCAAGTGATAAAATAAGCTCATACAATTGCTTGTAATCACAATACATATACAAAAATAATCACATTCATCCAAATAATATAGACAATTTATAACATAAAATAAAATGCCTAACAAATGTGATAAAATATCTCATAATGTCATGGCAAACATGTATTCAATAAGCACATGAAAAATATATTTCAGAAAAAAATAAATATTCTATGCCATAATTACATGCTGAATTAATAAATAAAATCAGCAAATAAGTTCTAGCCCAATGGTTGAGCTTATAACTCTTGTGTGAGGTCTTGGGTTCAAATCACCACCCAAGCATTTTGCACAAAAAAAAAAGAACTTATTCCACTGAATTTTGGACAGCCAATGGGCCACACCAACATGGGCGCCCAGTTGTTGTGCAAGCCTATGCCTGCTGGGCTTACAGCCCAAATCGCCTAGTGGCCTCCTTTTTTTTTTAATAAAAAAATACTGTGTTTTCAAAAAACATTTGGGCCGAGGGTTATTTAAAACAAGCCCATTTCGTTTTGCAGCCTAGGGCTCAAAAATAGATTCTCAACCCAAAGATAATATAAACCAAATTGTTTTTTTTTTTAATTAAGCAGATGGGTTTAGCATAAAACAAATTTACAGGGCCGGGCCCAAAGCTTGATTTAAAAAAAACTGCACTGTTCTTCTTCTTCCTCCCAACGGTTACAGTGTTCTTGTAACGGAAGATAATTTTTTTTTAGCTGCTTGTAATCGCCGCCTGTTAAAGTGCGGTGGCCACTAACCGAGACTCCGAAGGTCCTGGCAAAGGCACGGAGCCATGGCAGCGCCGCCCACACGCTGCACTGTGTGCAGTGCTGCACCATGGCATCATTTATGAGGTGTTACATCTTTATAGTGACACTGGGCAGCATGCTATCTTCAGCTGCAGCAAGCAGCGCTGGGGAAGACGAACTAGCTGGTGTGCGCAATGCCTTGTGCGACGCAGCGTCCATATGGTGCCCCGAAGCTTTTCGCGTAGCACCACACAACACCAAAAAAATGGAGTTGCCATGCTCTGTGCGCAGCAAAGCTGGCAGCACCACCATGGTGAGCGTTGCTCTGCGCGCATAAGAGGACAACACCTCCGTCGAGGTGATCGTAGCTCTACATGTAGCAGAGGCGGCCATGCCGCACCCAGGTGCTTCTCGCACCTCCAAGTGCTCTGCACCACGTGGCAAATTGACGAAACCATCGTGGATTGCGTCCCTTCATGTGTGCTGCGGTGGTGGCACCCTATTGGTGCATGCTGCTTTGTCCACTACACCACCACGGTGCGCACAGGTCTGCACGTAGCATAGCACGTTGCGAGGCATTATCGCGGGCTCATGAGTGTGATGCACCGTTGCAACGAGGTGGGTACACCCCGTTTGGTCTGCAGCATCATCACATGGTGCTGCAACACCTCAAGTGGACGTCGTTGCCCTCTTGCGCACGTAGCACCAAGGTGTTCCCATCAGCTATGGTGTTCAGTATACTGTGGTGAACACAGTGCATCCATGTGAAGCTGTTGTCTTGTATGGCCTAACACTGAGGTGCGCCACCACCTCTCAGGTGGCCATGGTTACCGAGAGAAAAAAACAAATCTCATCGTGCATGAAAATTGTTTCTCGTAAATGAAATACAACATGCACGTCAAAAAACGAATCGGGAACAACCGATTGGGCTCTGATACAAATGTTAGAAATACTAGATCAAAGTACACAACGGAAGCGATATTACCTTATAGGAAATATCTTGGATCTAGTGCGTTGTTCCACAGATTCTTCGTCGTCGTCGTTGTTCATCTGGAATCTCCCGTATCGATGGTGGAATGTGCTACGTGGTAATATACCAGAGCAACACCCACATGTTCCACAGCCTAAATGCCGTGATTAGAGAGAACCATTTGAGAGAGAGATTGTTCTTGATGATCCAAGTATACATCCAAAAGGGGGATGGACTATGTAAATAGCCCCTCTAGTGTAACCCCCTAGTTGGCCATTAAGGGCCACCCATCAAGCCTCATAAAGTGGCTTTAAGCCACTTCATAACCCCTAAGAGAAGGTGAAGGGGTGCCCATTATAGGTGCCCCTTTCTTACACAAATTAAACCAAATAGTAGCCAAACGACATCATCTCCAGTCTGTCCAATCCAAATATCCAATAGGGGTTGATGATGAATCAACTCTGAGCTATCGAAAATTCGAAGCGGAAATGGGGGTCGATGATGTCCTTCGAGACGATAAGACCAAGCATATGAGAGATCTGCTCTCGAGCTTCTCATCCTCTGATGTGACGTCTTAGGTCGGAATGATTCACTCTGGAAGAAATAAATTCCTCCTCCTTCGATCCTGACTAGTACATGAATCTCCTAGTGTAAGAGCCAAATTTAGAAAAGTTCTCCAACCTTGGCGTTTGGATTGACCAGGATCCCGAGAAGGACTTGGCATCTCGAATGGTTGGATCGCGACGGAAGCCAAAGTGCCAAGCTTCCGGTGGCTTCGGTGTTGCCAATGGATGTTTTCACCATTGTTTGGAAATCTTATGATGCCAAAAAGACATCAAAGGAGCCAAGGTTTGTATATACTGAGGATATAGATGTAAAAAAACTCCCAATTTGTAACAAATCGACTGTAATGAAAATATTGATAGTGAAAGATCCCACTTCGAGGGTGAGCAATCCTTCAGAAAACTAGGGAGAAAGTAAAGGAAAAAAAAAAAAGGTTTCTGTTACGTTATGGATGATTCTCCTAGAGCCCTTTGGCTCAATACATATAGTGATGTTCTAACCGAGTCATAGGGTTGTAAGTAATTCTATCCAAACCGGCAAAACCAACCGAATTGGAACGAATTATAGACCGGTCGGTCTTGGTCCCAAAATATGTGGACCAATGACATTCGGTCCGGTCCCAAGTCTACAAATCTTGGACCGGACTGGACTGAACCCCTATATATTTTTTTAAAAAAATATTTTTAATAATTCAATAGATTATTTTTATATAGTAATTATATAAATTAATGATGTAATTTCATTTAATTTATTATTATTGATCATATAAAATATAAAATAATATATACTATCAATTAATAATAAATCATAGTGATAATTTATGTCATATATGTAAATAGTTAATACATCATACATTCATACATACTCTACTATTTACATTAAATTAAAATAATTAGGTAATTTCTTTTAATATCTAAGTTACAAGTAAGTATGCATAATCTATGTATAATAAAATTATTTGATATTCATTAACATTGGCTAGAGCGGGGTGTCGAGCGAACATTGAGATTTGTGTCTCACTTGAGCCCATTGTCGCTCGAGACCCGCGCGAACTCTCGGTTAGAGTTTCATTCGAGCGCTAGGTCGAGCGAACTCATTGTTTCTCGATTTCTCAGCTCCAAAACCAGTCTCGATCCCAACAATTAATAATTATGCATACTAACGAGTAAAGTTTAAGCTAGTAAATAGTATCTATCAACATTATAACTATAATTATAATAAAATATTTTTCTAATAAGTTAGTTACATAATCTATATTAATTATTCACTTAATTTTAATTTAATAATTTGAATATTTTTTTTATTAATTTATTTGAAAAGAAAAGATAAAAAAAATAATAAAATAATTTGGCCGATTTACACCCCTACCAAGTCATCCCTCACGTGGGCCTTGGGCTAAAGAAAAATACATTAAAATCACAAACAATGAAAAGGTACCCAATGGGCTTGACCCAATTAACCTGCTACAACTAAAGTCCAATTAAAATAACGTAAACCCAACATGTAATGAAAATATCGCAATAGAACATTGCTATGCATAAGCCTACACACCATATACTAATGTGTTTTTTATTTTTTTTCAATTTTTTTTTTTATTTTACTCTTCTTGAAACATTTATATTTTTTTATTCATCATCCATATAATACACATTTAATAAGAGAAACAAATAAAATAAAAATAAAAAAAGTTATGGTGTGTGGTGTGTAGACTGATGCAAAGATTAATTCATCGCAATAACATAGTGGCCCATGGCCATATGGTAGGATCTCCCTTCACACCATCGAACTGTGGCAAATCCTCCCCCTTCAGATCACCTTGCCCACAAGGTGCGGTATGCTTCTTTGAGTTGGTCGTAGGTTCTCACGTAGCTTCATCTAAAATATATATCACTTCCCAAAGTACTATTAGTGCATCCTGGATGCATGAACCATCTTCTATCGTAGAGGGCTGCTTCTCAAACGAATGATGGACTACAGCAAGCAAGGGTACTAGAACTTCTTTTGCAATCTGCGCTAGCTGTGGTGGCACTGACTCCTTTACAATTTTAGAATTCAAAAAATACTGGAAAGGTCGAATTAATGCATGAAGAACTGTAAGGGGATTTATGGTGTTCCATTTACAACCTGTAGTATTGCTAAAAAGATTACTATTTTGAATAGCAGCCAGAACATCAAGTACAAATTCAGGCCATGAATTATGCTTCTCGAACTCAGCAAAAACAATGGCTCAAAACGCTTCAATCAAAACTTTTAAAAGTACTACTAATCCAACTTGAATCAAAGCTTGCATGAGTGGGTCCTTGAGCTCTTTACTGAATTTTGAGGACAATGTGTTGTCTTCATTGATATTTCGCCAAGCGAGATTCTTAGGATATGTGGTGGCAGCAACTTTTTTGCCATGATTTGACCCTCTTTCTGAGTATTTTACGCAAGATACATTTGATGACATTGCTAAGGAAGCTCTGACAGATCTACAAATAGGCCCAGGGATTGTACCACAATCTGCTTGGCCATTTTTATTGAAAAGCCACACAAGATCTGGCATGCATTTCAACCCGTAATCACAATTTGGCATAACTTTCCCAACCTCAGCACAACTCAAGGAGCCATTCAAACTGCCTATTAATAAAACATCGGTTTCAGTTTGACCTTAGGTGTATGAACATCAACATGCATATGCTCCAAAGAACCATTACCAATCCTATCTGCCTCACTATACTTCCAAACCACATATTGTGATATTCATATCCTTTGGAAATCCCCCTTGAATGGGATAAGATTATCATAAAATTCCCTAATCTGAAGCAAATTAGAAACTCTTACACCAGTTCTCCTTTGTGGGCTTTTGGGCTGGTTCTTGTGCAGTAATAGAAGAAATACGAGAAGATCCAGGTATTGGATCTTTAATGGGGAATTAATGGTTCTTTTGTGCATGGTAATAAAATCTAGGAAAATCAAAATTTTCCTATTGTGGACTTTAACCGCAACGGCTGTTCCAACACACCTACTAAGCTTCTGTGCTGCAATTTCACTATCACGGCCATCAAGCCTCTCCCCATTAATCTCAATCAACTCATCTCCTTCATGAATGCCAGCACGAGCAGGTGGGCTACCCTCTGCACAAGCCAAAACAACCCAGGGGCCAGTTCTTGGCTTAGCATTTATGAGAAGGCCAACTCCTTGCAAATTCACATCACTTCCACTTAGGGCTATAAATGAATCAGTCTACTCGATAGTCCGCTCGGTACTCGCTCGGTTAAACTCGAATCGAACTCGACTCGTGAAAAAAAAAAAAGCTCGTTCGTGAAAGCAGATACCCGCTCGATTAGTAAATGACACATACCCGATAAAACTCGACTCGACTCGATTAAGGCTCGTCAAGGCTCGCTCGTTTATGCTCGAATCGACTCGTTAGCTCGACTCGATTAGAACTCATTCATATATTGATAAATATATACATACATCTATGTATATATACATATATATGTATTAGCTAATAATATAAGCATACCACTTTTATAATTAAATATATAATATGTAATCTAATTACTTATGTCTATATAGTGAATATACTTTATAGGTATATTTTATAATTTGTATAATAATTAGTCGATAAAATTTAATAATGTTATATACTAGTATGTGAAAACCATATATGAAATAGATATATGCTATCATATTAAGTGTATGTATTAATAATATATGTAGGCTAATATATTGTTATTTTGGATAAATATCAACTAGTTAGATATTTTAATTATTTATAAATTTTTTAAGATTTTATAATTCAATAAAGGTATACTTGTTAGTTGTATAAATTCAATATTAAGTCTTTTATTTTATTTTTTTATTTTATTAATTATTCTTATTAAAAAAAAAACAATTCAAGCTCGAGCTCGAGCTCGAGCTCGGCTCGACTCGAACTTGTTTGTGGGACGAGCTCGAGCTTGAGCTCGAGTTAAGAATTTATCTTATCGAGTCGAGCTCGAACAGAGAATAAAAAAAAATTTCGAGCTCGAGCTCGAGTATTTTGAGTCGAGCCGAGCTCGACAAGCCAAAGCTCGGCTCGGCTCGGCTCGATTACAGCCCTACTTCCACTTCTAAGACTTTGATATTCCTCTAGGCTGATAATCCGAGTAAATGGATCTCCAAGAGTAGAGAGCATTTCATTTATTTCTGTATACACCACATGGGATGATCTCAAAAGAAACATTTCCAGTTGCAACCTTGAATACCAATATGGATGATTAAGTGATGGGTCTATCAATGTATCTCGAATCAGATGCCAAGTCTCCACAAATGTGCCTTGAACTGTATTCACCTTAAAGAAAACTAAAACTGATAATCCATCAACTCCACTAGTGAAAAAGCTTTGGTTCACACCACATTCTCTCTTTGGTTCATAGATGAGAGTAACATCTTCAGCTTGAAAACTCAAAATTTGATAACCACGCGGAAGTCATTTTCTTCTAACCACACATCCAATAATTTGCTTGAGTTGGTTGCCTCTTAATCTTGTATCCAAGCACTACATTTTTTGTTTGAACCTCAGGACTCCAAGAATTAAAATCTCGCACATGCATTTTACTGAACAAGTTAGGCCCAAAACAAGGACATCCATTCTCACCATCCTTCTTGTGCTTACTCTTGAATTCCTGAACAAAATGGTTCACCCTCCTACTATCAGAGTCTTCATCTCCCAAGTGGGTATCACTAGCTGTGGCTTTCATTTCAAAGACACCCTCTTCAATGGTGAGAAGAGAGATGTCAAATGTCCCATCACATGAGTTGAAGATGAGCACATTTTGTTTCACCCAAACTGCTTGCCTCCTTTTCAAGCCCGTAAGCTATAGCTGCAGTAGTAGGCTCATTGATAATACGCATCACATTGAGGCCGAAATTGAAACCAATATCCTTTGTGGCTTGACACTTCGAGTTAATGAAGTAAGCAGGGACGGTGGCAACTTGCTGCAATTTGTTCTTGAGGTACCTTTGAAGGGAGTAATCCCTTGGGTCTGGGTTGGGCTGAAGCGGACTGGCCCAAGTCGCCAGGGGGGCATGGGCCAGGCTGGCCCAGAAGGCCCATAACGGGAAAAGGGGGGAAGGCGAGCCTCGTGTGGGGGCCAGTCAGGAGTGCAAACTGCTCCTAACCACCCATGATCCAAGTGTCAGGATCAAATCAAGGTGTTAGGAGGGACACTGACACCCAAGTACTGAAGGCAGCACATACAAAGCCCCCTGCGCTTGGGTACTGATGGTNCTCCTACTATCAGAGTCTTCATCTCCCAAGTGGGTATCACTAGCTGTGGCTTTCATTTCAAAGACACCCTCTTCAATGGTGAGAAGAGAGATGTCAAATGTCCCATCACATGAGTTGAAGATGAGCACATTTTGTTTCACCCAAACTGCTTGCCTCCTTTTCAAGCCCGTAAGCTATAGCTGCAGTAGTAGGCTCATTGATAATACGCATCACATTGAGGCCGAAATTGAAACCAATATCCTTTGTGGCTTGACACTTCGAGTTAATGAAGTAAGCAGGGACGGTGGCAACTTGCTGCAATTTGTTCTTGAGGTACCTTTGAAGGGAGTAATCCCTTGGGTCTGGGTTGGGCTGAAGCGGACTGGCCCAAGTCGCCAGGGGGGCATGGGCCAGGCTGGCCCAGAAGGCCCATAACGGGAAAAGGGGGGAAGGCGAGCCTCGTGTGGGGGCCAGTCAGGAGTGCAAACTGCTCCTAACCACCCATGATCCAAGTGTCAGGATCAAATCAAGGTGTTAGGAGGGACACTGACACCCAAGTACTGAAGGCAGCACATACAAAGCCCCCTGCGCTTGGGTACTGATGGCGGGCTCACCTAACATGGCCACGCCGCATTAATGGGACGAAGGCGGACACCCACGATCTCCACCTCAAGGACCAACCCAGCCAGGTATAAATACCCCCTTCCATAGCCAAGGGAGGGGTACACTCTTAAATACTTCATCTTTCATTCTCCTTGACTGAATATATATCTCTATATCTCCTTCCCAATCACTAACTTAATCATCAGAGCTACCACGGCCTCTAAGCCCTCATTCTCCATTTCAATAGGAACCGGACCGAGCCCAATTGCGTGGAGTTGTCCAAGTCGTGAAACACGACATCAGCAGTACCCTTGACTCTTAGCCAACGTCAAGTCCATCTCAGCCTTCACAATTCTCCTCTCCAAATTTCTACATCCTAGCACCATTAGCTTATCTTTAGTTGTACAAACCTTGGGTTTGTAGAGGGCATTCTTGTAAAGAAAATTAGTAAGTAATTTTCTGTTTTCTGCATCTTCCCACAACCTCGCATCGTAGGAACGTCGACGTCGAGGAAAAAGAGTCTTAAAGGACATCTTGCTGGGAAACTTGATACTGTAGGTCAAACTGCGGAAAGAGAGGACGAAAGGCAAGGGTCTAGGGTCGAGGGTCGTGTTGGTGAGATCAAGAACCTAGAGGTGCTTCCCTAAAGTGAGCGATCATGGATTTTGTTATACATCAGCCACTATTCACTATTCAGCTACCATTCATCAAAGAATTATACATTAAAGAATTATTCTTTCTCATCAGCCATTATTCACTATTGCACAACCCACACCCTATGAAAAAACGCCCCACATTCTATAAAAAAAAAAACTGTCAGGTGTGGAGTGTGGAGGTGAATAGTGGCTGATATATAGCAAAACCTATCTAACTAGATTATTGGCCGAAGGGTCAAGGAAAAAGGTCGT
>QEOT01005508.1:81775-101120 GCA_003123785.1 Pterocarya stenoptera
GCGTTGGCGCCGTCGTGCGAAGCCTTCCCATGCCTCCCGATATGCCGATACCTGCATTTCGGCTCTTAGGCTTCCAAACCCGATTCGGGCCTTCCACCACACCCGAGCCTCCCACAAGCCCAACTCCCTTCCCCTTACACACCCCTCCAACAAGCCAAGCCCACCAAAGCTGAATTTAAAACTTCAACGCCCTGTTTTGATCCCTGCCCTTTGCCCTCCACTCCTCACCGTTTCATCCCCTCTTCTTTATCCTCCTCTATATACCGAATTAGGCCAAACATATACCTCTGCAACTCTACCACTTGAGCTTGCATCTCTACCAGCGCCCGAAGTATTTCTTCCTTTTTGGGGCAAACAATTCCTCTGCCATCGCCCCCTCTACGCTGCACCTTTGCAGAGATGGCGACTTCACTCATGCCAAGGCTAGCAACAGGCATCGGTTTGGGTTTCTGCAGAGCCTCCTTGTACAACCGCGACAAAGGTTGAGCTGTCGTCGTCGCTACCATCTTCATTGATGCCGACGCAATGTGACGGCCTTCTTTGCCCTCCTTCTTCAAAACCTCCACCATTTTCCTCCACCCCTTCCTTTCTCTACCTTCAAGAATGATAATGCAGTTGCGCCGACCCCCCTGTTTGTATTCCACCAGAGCCATGAACACCCCTTGTGTATTAGAACATCTTTGAGCTATGAAGCCCCTGTTACCTTCTCTGTGGGCTGAATAAAATTCCTTTCTCCCTAACTTCAAGCAATCCTCCAATGCTTTTGTGAACCACCATGCCTTGGCTAACTCCAAGCGAAGGTTCTTCACCTACTTCCACCCCCTCTCAGTAATATGCACCCATCTTCCCTTCCTTACTACCTCAAAGGTCTTAAAATCAATACTAACAGCATTCAACGTACCCATATCCCTTCCCACACTTGCAAGAATCACACACTCAGTCTCCCATGAACCACTTCACCAACCAACTAACAGAAGAGGTGAAAAAGTGTATGGAGAGAAAATAGGTGAGGAGAGAGAAAATTATTAGAAACTTTTATAACCCTATAAGAAACTTCTATGGATTAGTGACTTTGCTAATCCAAAGGGGTTGCATTATTCAAATGTTATCTCAGTTTCTCTTGTCCTGTGGTGATGGAAAATAGTATTTAGAAAATTTCATATAATGATTTTCCAAAGATTATATCAAATAATGAACAAGATCAACTGTAATACGAGACTAGAATTAAGAAAATTTAAACATAAAAAGGTCAATGAGGAAGAAATGATCAAGGTGATTTTTGTGTTCTCCCGGGTGCTAGAATGCTGGTGTTTTTATTTTCTTATAAGCACTAGAATGTTGGTAATTATGAAATCTCTACCATTATATTTGTTTGACTTTGAGACATGAACATAAATCATCCATTATATTTGCTTAATCAATTTGTTTCAGTTGATTTTCCTTCAGTTTCTTCCGTTGGTTGAATTCCAGGTTGAGCTTTTGAGCAGAGTGAGGCATCCAAACCTACTAACGCTAATTGGAACTTGTCCCGAATCTAGGTCACTTGTCTATGAACATGTAGAAAATGGCAGTCTCGAAGATCGTCTTGCGTGCAAGGGCAATACTTGCCCCCTTCCATGGCAAATTCGTACAAAGATTGCTGCTGACATATGCTCTACCCTTATCTTCCTTCACTCCAACAAGCCTCATATCATCCATGGGAATCTAAAACCTAGTAAGGTCCTCCTTGATGCCAATTTTGTTTGTAAACTTGGTGACTTAGGCATCTTCCGCATGGTCCCACAAAATGGACATCCAGATAACCAGGAGGAAACCTCCCTGTATATGGATCCAGATTACCTTGAGACTGGAAAGCTTACGCCAGTGACAGATGTTTACTCATTTGGTCTTATTTTATTACGACTTTTAACTGGGAGACCAATTTTGAGAATATTGAAGGATGTGGAATGTGCACTAGAAAATGAAAATCTGGAGGCAGTGTTGGATATTTCCGCTGGGGATTGGCCCCTTAAGCAAGCCAAACAGTTGGCTCAGCTGGGATTGAGGTGCTGTGAGACGAACCAGTTGAATCGGCCAGACCTAGTGTCAGAGATATGGAGTCTTCTTGAGCAAATGAGAGCTTCATGCATTGCCTCAGCATCATGCTTGGTTTCTAAGAAGAGTGGCAAGATTCCATCCAACTTTATGTGTCCCATTTATCAGGTAAGAATCTAGCATCACACACACAATTGTGTATTTTGTTGGAACTACTCATCTTTCATTCACTGGAGAGCAACTTATTTGTTGTTACAAAAGCCTCGGGCCACTCTTCTGCAATATGCTATCAGCAGTTGCTACATCTGCCTTGTATCGAAGTGGGTGCACCTGTCATTTCACTTGTATAGTAGAAAGTAGAAGTAAACCACAGTTTGTTCTAGCCTTTTTCATATTGATGAGAGTACCCTTTTCTATTTTGATTGCGCTGTGATTGATAGTGATGGAGCTTTGAAAGTCGTGTTAGTTGGAGGAAATTGCATGCATTTTGGCTATGATGAGTAGAATAAGTTTAAAGACCTATCCCATGACTGACTCATGTATAAATACATACATATATATTGACATACATACATACATACATACATATATTGGCATACATTTTATATTTATAGATAGGCATATCTCATGACCATGAGTATTGTAACTTTGCAGGAAGTCATGACAGATCCACAAATCGCCGCAGATGGGTACACATACGAATCGGAGGCAATAAGAGGATGGTTTGAAAGCGGCCACAATACTTCGCCCATGACCAATCTCAAGCTTCAACACTGTGACCTAGTCCCTAATTATGCCCTTCAAAATGCAATTCTAGAGTGGCAGCAACAATTATGATTTCTTATCCTCTTTTATGTTTTAGAGGAAATATCAATATTGCTTCAGTTTGCACTATGAACTATCAAAACCATCAATTTGTACCTCAAACACTATTTTTTGACAATTTTCACCTCGCTCAAGGTTTGACTGTCAAGATGGAGCTGCACCTTTTTTCAATAGATTTGAATAGTAAAACATAAATTGAGAGTGCACATTGTCAAAAGTGGTAATTTGAGGTGTAAATTGACAGTTTTGATAGTTTAAGGTTCAAACAAAGTGAAAAAAAAAAAAAAAAAAATAGTAGCAGCTTGAGTGCAAAATGTACTTTCCAATATGTTTTATTTATAATATGAAAGCTGGAAATAAAATAATACAAGTATAGTGTTGATGCATATTTAGGCCTGGTTTGGTTATACTAACAAAATCATCTCATCTCATATTGTATAATCATTACAATGTTTCTAAATTTTTACACAAAATATAATTAATAATTTAATTTTTTCAAATTTTAAAATAAAAATAATATTAAAAATTTATATTTTAATAATATTTTATTTAATTTTTATCTCATCTCATTTATCTGTGTAACCAAACGAACGAACCTAACAAGGCCTTAAATTATATACTACCAATGTTTCGACTTATATACTACCAATGTTTCGACTCGCAGTGATGTATAGAACAAGCGATTTGAGTGCATATCTGATTGCTCTTCACTTTAGTGAAGGATGGCATTTATCCAATAAAGTCAATTGTTGGAGAAGAAAGAGACAGGAGTTAGGTGGGGGTAGGCCAAGAAAGTTATTGAGTTTTTAATTTTAGCATTTTAATTGACTCTTTCCATCCAACTCTCGTAAGATTCATGGGTAAGATCGTTAAGTGGCATCAATACAAAAGTTTTGAATACAGTTAAGTGGCATCAATACAAAAGTTTTGAATACAGTTCTGGTGAATATTTTGGTTGAGGTATTGGAACGAAATATTTTGATATCAGTACCGTTTCGATATACTGTTTTGGGATAGTCTATATATAGATAAACTAATTATATATATATGTATATAAATTATATTCCAAAATACTTCAATAATACTTTTTAATCCAAATCTTAAAAAGTGTTACTGAAGAAAAAAAAATGATACAATTGTTCATTAAGATGATAATGCTTAATCTGCGTGTGGGACTCAGGAGAGAGATTAGGGATTAGATTCATTAAAAAAAATAGAGATAATTTGCCTTCATGAAAGCCTCTGTGTGGTAGGGGTGATACCCGCATGATACGGTACAGGGTGAACCCTTCCCCGCACCCCACCTCGCACCATGCGGGGGAAGGGTTTTCAATGGGTCTCCCGTCCAGACCAATACTTACCCATGACCCATTGGGTTTAAAAACTATTTTTGGGTTTAAAAATATTTTTTTGGACCCAAATTATAATATAATTTAAATTTATAAATACAAAAAGAATTTAAACTCATTAGAGTTGTATTTTAAATTGCTGTAGCCTCTTAGACCAACCTTTATATAGGAGGCCAAGGCAACACAATAGTCATACTTAAGTAAAGTGGAGTCAGCCCGCCCCCCACTCCCTACCTCGTTGGGGCATTCTCATTGCGGGACGAGGCGGACAGGGGTAGGGTAGTGGGGTGCAGGCCTCCGCTGCCCACCCCTACTATGTGGGTAGGTGAAAAATAAATCAAAATTACAAGTGTGTGCATGTTTTGTGGACCTGTTCTACAGCAACAGATGTGTGGGGGTGGAGATGCAAGCCTTGTTAAGAAATGGCAAAGGAATTTTGTTGATTTTGAGATGCTGTGGTTTGCATTAGACAAGAGGTTAGACTTGTAACAATTGGAGCTGGTCTCAGTGATTCTTTATAGAATATGATCAAGGAGAAATGCTTTTATTTTTTAAAAAAAATTTAAACACCCTGCAGTAATTTTAGAATCGACTATGGTTGATTTGTGTTCTTACAAGCAAGTGCATCAAAAGCAAGCGGGTATAACAGTAAGAGATTAGATAGGGGAAGGAGGACAGAGGTGTAGACCATCAACTTCACCTTATTTTAAAGTCAATTTTGATGCTGCTTATAATGGGGGGAATGAAAGGATGGGTATGAATGTTGTTATAAGAGATAGTGAAGGGGATTTGCAAGCTGCTCTCTCTGCTCCAAGGGATTGTGTATCCTCAATTTTTCTAGTTGAAAGCTATGCGTTATTTAGAGCTATGGATCTGTGTAGTGAATTGGGTTTTAATTAGGTTGAATTTGAAGGTGATGCCAAGACAGTTATTGATACTGTTAACTCTAATCCAGATGATTACTCCTGGATGGGGCAAATAATAGATGATATAAAGTATATGATGGATTTGTTTCCTCGGTGGCGGCTTTCTTTTATCTATAGATCTGGTAATAAGGCTGCTCATATGGTAGCACAATTGGCTATGAAAACAGATTGTGAAAGGGTGTGGTTAGAGGAAGGCCATTCCGAGATTATTTCTGTTATCTTGGGGGAAAAGCTATGTAATAGTTAAAAGTTTTTATGAAATGAAGTTTTCTTTCAAGAAAAAATAAAAGAAAAAGTTTTCAAGAAAAAATACAAAACAAATATATAAGCATTATTAAAATAAACAATTATTAACTATGCTTAACTTGAAATAACCAATTTAAATTTTATTTATAAATTACAATTTTATTATTTTTGGATTGTAATATTGGTATTTCTCATTATACTTATATTCTTATTATTGAAATTATGGGTATAATTGGTCCGGTTCAGTGATGAATTGAAATTTTTGGTCCATCATTTTTCCGGGACTGGACCAGACCGAACATCCATAGGGACCAGACCGGACCAGTAGCTATCGGTCCAGTCGATCCGTTCAGCCTTGTCTAATTATTTTATTACTTTTTTTATCTATTTTTTTCCAAATAAATTAATAAAAAATTATTTAAATTACTAAATTAAAATTAAGTGAATTATTAATGTGGATTATGTAATTAACTCATTAAAAAAATATTTTACTATAATTATATTTATGATGTTGATAGTTACTACTTACTAACATAGACTTTATTCTTTAATATGCATAATTATTAATAATGTCATAGATTTTATATATGTTTAATGAATATCAAATAATTTCATTGTACATAGATTATTCATGCTTGTTTGCAACTTAGGTATTTTAAAAAAATTACATACTTATTTTAATTAAGTGTAAATAGTAGAGTATGTATGAATGTATGATGTATTAACTATTTACAAATAATGACATAAATTATCATAAGATTTATGCTTTATTATTAATTGATAGCATATATTATTTTATATGGTCAATGATAATAAATTAAATGAAAATTACATCATTAACTTATATAATTACTATATAAAAATGATATATTAAATTATTAAAAATATTTTAAATATAGATATATAGGGGTTCGGTCCAATTTGGTCCAGTCTGGTCCAAAATTTGTAGATCCCGGGACCGGACTGAATTTCATTGGTCCACATATTTTGGGACCGAGACCAACCTATACAGAATTCGATCCGTTCCAGTTCAGACCGAAAATTTTGATATGGTCAGGTCGTTTTGTTGGTCTGAACCGAATTACTTACAACCCTAGTTGGGATTGTAATTCTAGACTTATACTCATATTTTTTATATTGGGTTTGTCATATTGGTTTTATTAAAAGTTAAAGTCTGAAAAATATTAATATTTTTTGTTAGTAGGTAATCTTATTTTTTTTTTAGATATTGTAGCTAATAATAAATATAGAGTTTAACTTTTATATAAAATTTTATTAATTAGATCAAATTACTTATGCATATCAGTTCAACTCATTTATATGAAATATGTTGAAATGAGTCGTGTTGATTTATTTCTAAATTAGTTATTAAACGGGTAACACGACACGACTCATTATTTAAATGAATTGTGTTAGGGTTTAAAGGTCTAACCCATTGAGCTTAACGAATTGAGTTTGAGTTGACCCATATAACCAAATGTCCATAACTTGACATGATACAATCCGTGAATATAAATTGCCACCCCTACCTCAAAGACATAAGCTAAAATTGGGTAATAAAGAGATTTGGCTTTTTTACTTAATATATAGAGAAATAATATGATTTAAATATATAGTGGACGCTTTGTTTTTTTGGATATAATATAGTGGACGCTTAAAAACAAAAGAAACGGCAATTAGCAGTAAATAGAATTAAAGAAGCCACTAATGACATTGATCTAAAAGGCAATAAACCCGATTTGAGCTTTGCACCATAAACGGAAGATCCGGCTGAGTGCAGAGTGAGAAGTTAAGGGCTCAAAGTTAATGAGATCGAGACAATTGCAAATTAACCCAAGGGTCAAACATAATCACTTTTTGAAAAAAAAAAAAAAAGGCCTCGTGTTTGATTACAAGATAGACAAGATAAAAGTTGAAAAATGAATCAAATATTATTATAATATAATTTTAACTTTATGATTTGAAAAAATTGAATTATTTATTGTCTTTTGTGATAGTTTAAAATAATTATAATGATTAAATGAGATAAGATGAGAGATTGCAATGGAGAGAATGTTGAAAGTTGAGGAATCTAGTATGTGGATTCCCATGAATCATGAAAAACTTCCTAATCTTTGTTTTAAATGTGGAAGAATGATGCATGATAGTCAGGGGTGTAAGGGAGTTAGTAATCTAGAATGGGCTGATCATGATCAATTTGGTGCATGGCTACTTGCTGAGCCAGTGTCCAGAAGAAGACCTACTGATCGTTTCAGTAGGGATGGACAAAAGGGGTAGACTAGTTCAGAACAACAAGGATGGAAGAAGGTGGTGGCCAGGGAAGAGTCGGAGATGAGGAATATTCCGGCGAGGCAAGATGACATGCAGAAGCTTTCGGGGGATAGGGGAGAAAAAATAGGGAATTATGTTAATCAAGATAAGATAAGGAATGGCAAGGATGGGAGTATGAATTCAAATAAAGAGAGTTTGGATAGCATACAACCTGGTGGGTTTAATTCTGAAAATGATAAGGATAAGGTTGTTGAGGATAAAAGGGATAACGCTGTTGAACTTTCAAAAATTCAAAAAATGGGGGAAGGGAGGGATGTGTTATCGAATCTGATGAAGGGTGAAAATCCAAGTAAGGGGCCTATGGTGTTTAGGCCCATTTCAGTAGGTCCAGGTTCTGTGGACATGGCTGAATGGTCCATGAAATTTTATACTGAATTTGAAGGCATCAAAAGTCATCCTGTATAAATGACTATGGTGAATGATGGGGGTAAGAGAGTAAGTACCAGAGGATGGAAAAGAAAAGCTAGGTTACATGGTACCCAAGGCAGTAAGGAGTATGATAGATACTCAATGCAGTAGTGGGAATGACAGTAAAAAACGTAGTCTGGTGGAAGATGTGGATACTTCTAAAAGTCAATGGCTATTGAAAAAAGAAAAAAAAACAGAAATGACTGATAAGAACATAGTGGCAAATTTAGTGGCGGAGGCTGTTCAGCAATCCCCCCAATCATTATGAAACACTTAAGTTGGAACTACCGGGGGCTTGGGAACCCCCAGTCAGTTCATGATCTCTGCTTGTCAGTCAGAGAAAAAAGACCCAACTTAGTTTTTCTCATGGAGACAAAACTAAGGAGTGCCAGATTTGAGAGTATTAAAAGGAAGTTTGGCTTTGATTGGTGTTTTGTAGTGGACTCTATGGGAAAGAAAGGGGGATTAGCTATGCTTTGGCACAGTGAGTACGCAGTGGAAATTATTAACTATTCTCAAAACCATATACATGTTTTAGTGATTGAGTAGGAGGACATGCTGCAATGGTTTTTCATAGGGTTTTATGGTCACCCTGAAACTAGTAAAAGAAGTGGAAGCAAAGGCTAGGTTTTAATCAAGCTTGGTGTGTTATGGGAGATTTCAATGAGATTTTTTCATCTCATGAAAAATATGGTGGGAAGCAAAGGCCTGAGAGACAAATATAAGATTTTAGGCATGCTGTGTTTTGTAATAGTTTGCATGATTTAGGGTGGAAAGGGAACCTTTTTACTTGGAGTAATAAGCAGGCAGGTTCGAATTTTACTAAAGAAAGACTTGATCGAGTATTGGCCAATTCTCAGTGGAAGGCTATGTTTAAGAGATATGCTGTGGAAACTTTGACTGCAAGGAGATCAGATCACAGGCCAATCTTATTGGTATGTCACAGAAAATAATTTCAGGCTATGAACAGGTGTAACAAGTTCAAGTTTGAGGCAAAATGGGTTAAGGATGTAGAGGGGGAGGAAGTGATTAGAGAAGGGTGGAATGATGAGGTAGATGGGCAAGATCATTGGGAGAAGATTAAGGGTAAGCAGTAAGCTTACCAAGTGGAGTAAGGGGAAGTATATTGACTGTGATAAGGAAATAACATTGAAAACATATGAGTTGAAGAAACTGCAAGATGAAAAGGGTCCTCAGAACATTGCTGCTATCAAAATTTTGCAAAAGGATCTTGATTTTCTATTGGAACAAGAAGATCTCAAGTGGAGACAAAGAGCAAAAGTTAACTGGTACCAGATTGGAGACAAAAACATGAAGTTCTTTCACTTATGTGCAACACAAAGATAGAAGAAGAGTAGAATCAGAGTTATAAAAGACTTGCAAGGAAGAACATGGGAGAACCAAATGGAAATAAAAGGTGCTTTTACTCAATATTTTAAAGAGATATTTAGTTCCACAAGACCAATTGATGAAGATTTGGACAGTTATTTGAGTTGCATTGAGGAAAGGGTGAATGCTGATATGAATGACAGATTGCAGAAGTTGCTTACAAGAGAAGAAATAAAAGAAGCATTGCATCAAATGGCACCATTAAAAGCACCTGGTTTTGATGGATACAATGCCCAAATTTTTCAATTTTATTGGCATATTGTGGGGGAGGAAGTATGTAATACTATTTTACAATTTCTTAATGGGGGTAGGATGGATATAGGGGTTAATTCCACTTTTATTGCTTTGGTTCCAAAAATTAAAGAGCCTTCTGTTGTTAATCAATTTAGGCCAATTAGTTTATGTAATGTATTATATAAGTTGGCATCCAAAGTTTTAGCTAACAGGTTGAAGCATGTGCTGCACCTCATACTCTCGAGTAATCAAAGTGCTTTCATTCCATATAGGCTAATTATAGATAATGTAATTACTACCTATGAAGTGTTTACATTCAATGAAGACCAAGCAAAAAGGAAGAACAGGAACTATGGCCATCAAATTGGACATGTCCAAGGCTTATGATCGTGTTGAGTGGAAGTTCTTTGAGCAATTATGAAGAAGTTGGGCTTTGGGGATGGGTGGATAAAGCTGGTTATGGACTGCATTACCATTGTGACATATTCTATAATTTTAAATGGAAAGCATGGTGAGTTTTTTCGACTAGAAAGAGGAATAAGGCAAGGAGATCCATTATCTTCTTACCTGTTCATCTTATGTGCAGAGGGATTTAGTGCTATGCTGAATAAGGCAGATTAAAAGGGAGAGATTAAAGGTGTTGCTGCTGCAAGGGTTGGTTTGAGAATTAGCCACCTCCTTTTCGCTGATGATAGTTTGCTGTTCTGCAGAGCAACTCTTGAAAAGTGGCAAATGATACAAGGTTTGTTACAACTTTATGAGAAGGCTTCTGGACAGTGTTTGAATAGAGACAAAATTGCTGTGTTTTTTAGCTCCAATACCAATTCTGAAATGAAGCAAGTGTTAGAAGGCTGCATTTGAATGTTGAGCTGAGTTTGGCTCTTTATAAATAGTAGTGAGTTGAGATGGTAGAGCTAGTTTTGTGGGGTCCACTTAAGATAAGTTTAAATGTGTTTTGATGTTAAGATGAGTTTAGATGTATTTATGAGAAGTTGGAAAAGGTTGTGGGTCCCACATGTAAAGAAGTGTTGAATTGAAAAAGGTTGTGGGTCCCACATGTAAAGAGGTTTTGAGTTGAGATGAGTTTAGTAATTTGAGAGTTGGGTGTTTAGATGTTAGACTTAGGTTAAAATTAGACTGAATTGAGTTGAACTTATATGAGTTTAACAACCAAATGAGGCCCAAGTGCTGTGGGGGTTTCAGCTAACAAGAAGTATGAAAAATACTTGGGTCTTACAACTATTGTTGGAAGGTCAAAGTATCAATCATTTAGAGCTATTAAAGAGAGGATTTGGGCTAAGATCTCAAGCTGGAAGAACAATTTTCTATCACAAGCAGGGAAGGAAATAATGCTGAAAGCTGTTATTCAAGCAATCCCAACTTACACACTGAGTGTTTTTCAGTTACCAAAGAAGCTGTTAAAGGAGATTAACTCGATGATGGGGAAGTTTTGGTAGGGGTACAGTCAAAATCAAAAGAAGATCCAGTGGAAAAATTGGAGGACTATGTGGGAGTCAAAAGGGAGTGGTGGTTTGGGTTTTAGGGACTTGGAATCTTTTAATAATGCTATGTCGGCAAAGCAAATAAGGAGGTTCCTGAATAACCCAAGTTCTCTTGTAGCAAAAATAACGAGGCAAAAGAATTATAGAGATGGAAATGTTTTGAATGCAAAAAATGGTTCTAATTCTTCTATGATATTGAAGAGTTTATGGTCCTCAATAGAATTAATAAAAGAAGGAAGTGTGTGGAGAGTTGGTAATGGTAACGGTATCAGAATTTGGCATGATAGATGGGTTCCAAGACCCGTTCCTTTAAAAGTCCAATCCCCTATAACAATTCTAAGTAGTGATGCAACAGTTTCTGAGTTGATTGATAAAGAGGAAGGCTATTGGAAAAAAGATTTGATCTCACAGCAGCTTCAGGTGGATGAAATGGAGCTAATTTGCAAGATTCCAATAAGCAGAAAAGATGCTTAGGATAAATTGATATGGGGGTATACTGCAAATGGTAGATTCAGTGTGAGAAGTGCTTATTACTTGCAACAAACTCTCAACAGACAAGTGAAGGGAGAGTGCTCTAGTGAAATTGCAGGTTTGATCAACTGGAAATAGATGTGGAGCTTAAATATACCAATGAAGATTAAACTGTTTGTGTGGAAGGCTGCCCATGACTTACTACCTACTTTGCAGAATTTGGTTAAAAGGAAGATGCTAGAATCTGATTTATGTGATATCTGCAAAAGGGAAGTAAAGACAATGTCTCATGTATTATGGAGTTGCCTTACTGCAAGTGATGTTTGGGCTGAGTCTCTAAGTCCTGTGAACAAATGGCCAAATTCAACTATAGATTTCTGTGTTTTATGGTCAGATTTGATTGCTAAGTTATCGGTGGATGACTTTCAGTTGGTCTGTTTTATTATGAGAAGGATTTGGATAAGGAGAAATTATGTAGTTCATGGGAAAGCTTTAGAGGGTCCTTATCGGGTGGTGATGGCAGCAAGCTCAGATAGGGATTTGTTCTTAAATTCCCTAATTAAAGAAGTGTCTATCACTGCTGATGAAGAAGGTGATAGAAGAGAGGCACGAGGGGAGAAACCATGCTACAGCTAGCTTAAAGCAAACTGGGATGCATCTGTTTGTACAAAACAGAATAAAACAGGTTTAGGTATAATCATAAGGAATGATCAAGGAGCTATCATGGCATGTGTAAGTGCAAATGTGAAACTTTGTGTGAAACTTGTGGTGGCAGAAGGCATGGCACTGAGAAGGGCAACGAAAGTTTGTGCTGATTTGGAAGTTGAAAGGGTTGTGTTCGAAGGTGATTCCCAGATTATTGTCAAGGCTGCAAACTGTGATGAAGATTTAAGTTCAGAGTATGAGACTTTAGTTCATGATGCTAGAGTAATGCTTTTGGAAAGACTTGGCTGGCAGATTGCTTTTGTTTTCAGAGAAGCAAACTGTGCTGCACATCAACTAGTAAAAGTTGCTCTAGTGCATGAAGATGAACAAATTTGGATAGAAGATGGGCCAATCTAGATTATGTCTACTGTTTATTTAGAACAGTCTATGTAATGTTGACAGATTTCTGTCTTCGCATTTCACATCAATGGAAGTTCTATTTTTTTTTTTTAAAAGAGAGAGAGAGACCTGAATCTAACTTTAATATGCACTCAATTTTATTTATTATACTTAAAAATACTACGCTACAAATTTTATTTATTAGAAAATACTAACAAATACTATGAAATTCTCTACAAAAATGACAATCCCTAAATTTTATTACATGAAAGACTATGGTTGAGATATAATATGAATTTAGAATGTTGTTCGACATGTCTATAGCAAAGTAGAGAACTTTGATATTCAGGAACAAGTTATTCTCTAAAAGATAATGATAAATTTATCACCTACCTATTATTTATTTACTACTCATTATATTTTTATTTTTTAATTTTTTTCACTTAATGATTAAAGAAGTAATTATTAATAAAATTGTATATTTTTTTTAACTTTTTTTAAAGATTAAAGATATTAAAAAATATTTAAAATGAAATAATTTAAAAAAATAAAAATTTCAAATATACTATAAAATAATAAAATATAATAAACTTATCATTATCTTTCCTGCAATGTGAGCAGTTCGAGTTATCCTCTCCATCATTTCACTCTTGACACTTGTCATTCAGAGCTGCCATTCTGATCTTTTATAGTCTTATGACTCTCGTACCGTCGAGGGAAGCACAAACACAGAGGTAGAGGGAGATTGACAGTGAGAGAGAGAGAATGTGGCCGTTTAACCGAAAAGGGCCATCCGGGTTTTCCTCATCTTCCACGGCAGAGGAAGTTACTCAAGGGATTGATGGGACTGGTCTCACTGCCATTGTAACAGGTTCGTGTTCTATCTCTCTCTTTTTTTTTTTTTTTTTTTTTCTTTTTAAATTTCATTTCCCCGCGAAGGATGAATTTTATTGTAGATGGTATCGGAAAGATGACAACTTGATCTGTCTTTCTTTTTCTGACAAATTGATCTATCAAAGATGACTGCTGCTTGATTTTGGAAAGAAAGTTGTGAAAAGACGCGTTTTTTTTTTTTTATGACAAATTATTTTTATTTTGGCGAGGATGTGGATGGTGTGTAGACTGTAAAGCACACATCCGCTCAAATAGAGTAAACTCTGCCATTTTCGAAGGAAAGCAGACTTCTTGCTGACAAAGTTACTGAATTGTGTGGGGTTTCTGCATGATTTTTGTGCTTTGCTTCTCTTAGCTATTTGTATGTTCTGGCTGTCAAAATCCATGAGAGCCTTAGCTATTTGTATGTTCTGGCTGTCAAAATTTAATTATCTCGACTGTTTATATCAGTAGAACTGGAATCCATGTATATGTTCGACTTGATGGGAATTTTCCATGAATTCTTGTTTTGCACAAAAAAGTGTCAGTATCTTAAAACGTCATTCGTAACATATTCTTCAAAACCATTTGCTACTTGCACTAACTGGCGTACTTGTTGCTTGTGGATCCTCCAATTACAGGAGCATCTAGTGGTATTGGCACTGAAACTACCCGAGTTCTTGCGATGCGAGGTGTCCATGTAGTTATGGCAGTTAGGAATATGGCTGCTGGTAAAGATGTCAAAGAAGCAATAGCTAAGGAAATCCCCGTAGCCAAGGTTGATGCCATGGAGTTAGATCTTAGCTCAATGGCGTCTGTAAGGAAATTTGCGTCAGATTTCAATTCCTCTGGGCTTCCGTTGAACATCCTAATGTAAGAAACGGGTGCAAGCTGTAATGGTAGCTGTACTTCCACGTTGATTTTTACTAGTCCATAAATGTATTACTGTTGCACTGTTTTACACCCATGAAAACATTTTTGTACATTTCTGTTTCTTGAGCCTCAGCTAAGGGATTAAACAAGGGGTGACTCTGTCTTTTCTGTTTTAAGTAACAATGCAGGAGTTATGGCAACACCATTCGTGCTCTCCAAAGACAACATAGAACTACAGTTTGCGACAAATCACTTAGGTATTTTGCATTAATCGGAGAATCTATTATCTAATGATCCATCAGTCCGTACATCATCACCAAATGCTCTCATTAGATGCTAAATTGAGTTGTGTAGGAGTGGACTAAGTCCTGCCTTTTCTCATTTCTTTTTCTTTTGCAGGTCATTTTCTTTTGACACATCTTTTGTTGGACACTATGAAAAGAACAGCACGTAAAAGTGGTAAAGAAGGAAGAATTGTTAATGTGTCCTCAGGAGCTCACCGGTTCTCATACCGTGAAGGAATCCGTTTCGATAGAATAAATGATAAACATGGGTAGTACAATCTAATCTTAACTAGTCTGTCATTTGAATCCACTTTCAAGAAGATATTCTGTTCCTATCAGATAAATCAGCATTTGGGATGCCCGATAAATATGTAGTTGCTTCTTAATTTGTAAGGGGCTTAATAAGTTTTATAGAGAACTTTTGTCATTCGTTTTCATTTTATATCTACAGAAGGTACTTTTAATGGATTTCTTGTACATATTATGCATCCGAATTTTGTGGTATTATAGCCTAAAGGTCATTACCTAGACTGTTCACGTCAAAGTGGGTTTAGATATGATCCTAACCTTCATTCATTCAGTATGAACCGGTAATTGGGTTCACGTAGTTGCCTTGGACACATTGAGCATCGTATCAAACAGTGGCTCCTCTTTGAGACCCTAAGCTACTATTAATGGATTTCTTGTACATGTTATGCATCCAAATTTTGTGGTATTATAGCATAAAGGTCATTACCTAGACTGTTCACGTCAAAGTGTGTTCCTAGATATGACCTGACCTTCCTTCATTCTGTATGAAGCCAGTAATTTGGTCCACATAGTTGCCCTGGACACATTAAGCATCGTATTAAACAGGGGCTCCTCTTTGATACCCTAAACTACTTGTAATGGATTTCTTGTGCATGTTACGCATCCAACTTTTGTTGTATTATAGCCTAAAGGTCATTACCTATACTGTTCACTTCAAAGTGGGTTCCTAGATATGATCCTAACCATCGTTCATTCTGCATGAAGCCAGTAATTGGGTCCACATAGTTGCCGTGTACACATTGAGCATTGAATCAAACAGGGGCTCCTCTTTGATACCATAAGCCATTTGACAAAATAGACCACATATCGATATGTCAATTACATCACTACCCAACAAGTTCACAAAAAAACTCTTATTTTTCAAAATTTGACGCAATGCATAGCTTGTCAGCCTCTACCATTCATTATAGCAAGATCTATCTTTATAAATGCGTTTTGCTAATGATTTGCTTGATAATTTTAGTATTATTAATCTTGAAGTTATATGATGTGAATTAAAAACATAATTATTTAGTTGGAATCCACCGTTAGTATCTGACCTTTATGTACAATACTGTCTTAATCTGAGAATTAAAAATCTGAAAAGTTTTAGTCACATTGTATTTTTTGCTAACTGTACTTATTTATTTTATTTTATTTTTATGGTATATTTTGACCAGATAATTTTGCATACATTTGATAGTGTTTGGAATTTCATACATACAGGTATAGCAGTCTAGCTGCATATGGCCAATCAAAACTTGCCAATATTTTGCACGCAAATGAGCTTGCAAGACATTTCAAGGTATCTGAACTTCTCTGGAAGAGCAGTGAAATAGAAGATGTATTTGCAGTAAAGAGTTTCTGATTTATGTATGAAAGAAAAGCAGCTTTTCTGATTGTTGGCAACTGTTGAACTCAACATTATTGTTTGTTGCGATGCTTATGATTTTTATAGCTCAATACTGCAACTCATATACCTTTATTTGCAACTTTTCTTTTCCATTTTTCATAAATTTATTTTTAGGATTATATTTTAGTAAACATTGAATTAATTCTAAAATTCATATTTTTATTTGGCTTTTGATACGTATTTCAGTTATGATAGCCTATCTTAAATTCTGTGTGCTTGCTAAAGTGATTCCATGGTGTAGTGATCGGAAATATTCTTGGATAGCCGAATGGGGTTGTCTTTTCTCTTCTTCGAAGTGTAGGAATGGCAATCGAGAAGTTAGAGCATGTTTCTAACGATGTAGGTACACTACTATCTACTTAAACATTTGATCCAGGAGGGGAGCTTCTCAGTGGCCAAGTTGGAGAGGGGCCTTACATGAGTTCTTCCCTCCTGTGACAACTAAGAAAAAGATTTCTGCTGTGTGTCTGAGTACACACATGGTCAACTGAGTGTCCTATAACAGGGATGAAATAGGATCTACATGTGTGTTGGTTATCATTGAAGAGGGATGAAGACAGGATTTCAGTCTTTCTTCATGGTTTGAGATTAATGTTAGAAATTTTGGTATGTTAAGAGAATTTTAGGTGATAATACATGTGGACCCCTTTGTCCCTTATATGCTTTACGCTGTGTAATGCTGCTCTATATGGAACAACTGTGACTAATAGATTATGTGGCCTAAGATTATTTTAAGCCCTTCCTTTACATGATGTCTTCAGACTTCTGGACATATAGATTTGTTTACAATGTAGTATTTAGTGACTTAACAGTACCATACTTGCCACAAAAAAACAAACTTAAGCGCACTATGGTTTCATTCTCTATTAGTGGGGAATTAGCGCCTTTGAATGGAAACACCACGCTGACCTATTAGGAAAGAGAAGCTGAGGTGATAGATTATGTGGAATGCAATCTATTTATGACTAGCAGGCTATCTGGCCTATAATTAATCCAGAGTGCTTCTTTTCTCCAAATGATTGTATTCTGGCTTCCGACCATGTTATCTTTTTACAAACCCGTTATTTAGTTAATAAAGAGTATCATGTTTCATTCTTCAATAGTCGCAGTACAATAAGTCTTTGAAGGGAATGGCAATTTACAATTGTGGACTACGAGGGAAATTTCAAATTTGACTGTCAGAGTCTTGCTTATTGTGCATAAAGATATATATATATATATTTAATCATTTCCTAGTGGTTTGATCTTTAGGAGCAACAAGGATATTTTGTTGTAAAATGATGAATTTCTGAGGTGAAATTTTGCTAAAGTTTTTGTTTTGTTGAACTTTGTATCTGCTCCTGCAGTTAGACTTGAACCTCCAACTAACAATTAACAAGTTAACTCCCAAGGGTTGGCTTAAGTGGTAAGGGCTTTGGTCTTGGTGGTATGCTCCCTCTAGGTCTAAGGTTCGAATCCTTTTGGGTGTAGACAAGTTCTAAGGGCCGTCAGACTAGGAGAATTTCTCCTTGAATTACCTGAGTTGCACTTGTAGGAAACTCCTTACCATGGGCCTGCGCACCCCCAAGATTAGTCAGGATTTTGTTCTCGGACACTGTGTGCCAATTAAAAAGTTAACAAGTTTAGAACATGTGTCGTTGTCCTATTACATGTCATATTTATGTACAGTTTCAAAAGAAGTCCTTGGCAGAGGCTCCTTTCTGTGCAACATTTACAGTATTAGCTTTTATATATATGTATATATATATATATTAATATACACATACCTGAGCTTACTTTTCTGTCTGTATGAAGTCATGTTGAAGTTGTATCCATTATTTCGGTGCTGGTTTCTTGAACAGGAAGATGGGGTGGACATAACTGCAAATTCACTTCACCCTGGCACGATTGTCACCAATCTTTTTCGCCAGAACAAAATTGTGAATGGTACCCACTTTATTGAATCTCGTTAAAAATACGTGTATGTAGGTGTAGGTGTAGTTCTATCGTGGAACTATAGTTTCCACTGAATTTCCTAGTTTATTTCAATCCTATGGATTTTTAGTTTTTTTGAGTAAACATAGCCACCATACCTGTGAATATACCATGATATATTTTCAGAAATTATGCAGCAGTTCCTCCATGTTTTCATATATTGGCTTTTCACCGGTTTTTGAAACCCCTATTGCTGGAGATGTTTTGATTTCTTAGAGCAAGCTGTTGACTCTTTTTGCTATTGTAAATATGCAGGGCTGATACATTAGAATGTGTAAAATCTCAAAGGTCATGGATGACTCCTTTCATGATTGATTCAAAATATCATGGGTTAATAGCTATCTTTATTCTGGTGCAGGTCTTGTTGATAAGCTTGGTAGATTTGTGCTTAAAAATGTTCAGCAGGTAAGCATTATTTTAATTATACCTGTTAGCTGAATCAATTAAGATGCGTGAACCCTCTGTAAATTTTCCGGGAACTATGATGATATTTGCTTCATTTAAATGTTCAAATAGACTTTAAATTCTTAATTGCCTTTCTCTCGTGAAAGTGTTAGACATCTCGAGTTTTGCTCTCATTGTCTGGATGCCAAAGAAGGGTCAATGAGGGAGAGCTTCTTATTGTTAACATAGTCCCTAAACTCTTCAATCTCCTCTTTGTTATACAAGAAGATCCATGCTTCAAAAAGAAGATCTTTACTCGTCAACAAATCTGTTTAGAATAATGTCTCATGAGTACTGTTTAGATAAGGTCTCATGAAAGTATGGTGACCATATTGTACATCCTTTCATAACCATTATAGTGGTAGATGCCTTGTCTGATAGTACTAAAATGCTCTTTAATCCTAGTTTCCAACAAAATGAATGAAAATCTGGAAGT